>APFE031503715.1:74885-117826 GCA_000404065.3 Pinus taeda | reverse complement strand
TAGATACATGTTCTCAGCTCTATAGAAAATAGCCTTTCTATCATACAAGTAAGGACTTCCTAAAACAATTCCACACATATCCAAAGGAATTACATCTAACTCAACCTCATCTACAAATGCTGACCCAAAAGAAAACTTGAGTTTGCACTGTCTAGTCACTTGTAGTTGTGCTTATTCATTCAACCATCCTAATGGGTATGGTTTCTTATGAGGTGTAGTTGCTAATCCCAATTTCTTTACAATTGCTTCAGAAATTAGATTTACTTATGAGCCACTATCAAACAAAGTATCAATCTTTTGATTTTTGGAAACAACTCGAATATGGAAAAGCTCATGCCTTTTTCTCTCATTTTCTTCATCAATAACAGATTGAGCGGAATTACTAGTAGATGCTTCAGAATTCTTACCTTTTATACCTGTGGCTGCAATGATTGTTTCGTCTCCCAGGTCTGACCCAAATCTTTCTAAATAACTGCAACAATCTTCTTCTTCTTGCCCTTGGACTTCTTAGGTCTCAGCTCTAGATGCAGAATCCAACAGTGCTCATCATCATGCCCATCCTTTTTGCAGTGAGTGCATGAAGCTTTTCTTTTTTGTGCAATGTTAGCCTTCCTTGCTTTCCACTTCTACTTTCTTTTCTCCTTGCTCTTGCTTACTGTGGGTTGGGATGGTCCCCCACCTTCTAGATTTCCATTCTTTCCTCTAGCTTCTAGATGAGTAGCTTGTACAGATACCTCATCTATACTAGTGATAAACATGAGATGGTATGCCTATGAGCTGTGTAGACCACAATGTACTTCAAAAGAGTTTCTGGTGGTCTAATGAGATACCAACACAATGCTCTCTTTCTGAACTCTTGAGTATACCCTTGTACACTTTGCCCTTTCAACTTCCGAAGAGTTTGCCAACTCATCATGGCTTGTTGCATGTAGGCCAATGGATAGAACTACTTTTTGATTGCAACAACAAATTCACTCCAGACAGAGATGGTCTTACCATGCTTCTTCATATCAGCTTGAGTTCTGCCTTCCCACCAAACCAAGGCAGTGCCTCCTAGGAGTAAGCTTGCCAGCGGAATCTTACTCTTGTCCGAGTCTATGTTCTGTACCCTACAATACACATCAATTTGTCTAATCCAATTGTCCAACTTTTCAGCATTTAGGTCTCCATCATATATACGAAAATCAAATTTAACATCTAGTTTAATCAAAGATGCTTTCTTATTATGCACAGGGCTATTAGGAGGTGTAGGAAAGCTTTCTTCTTTCCCTTTTCCTTTTGAGTGGTCATGGGAATGAGACACATCTTTTTCTTTATCTTGCTTAGAACCTGATGAATCTTCATCCTTATGCTTTCTAAAGTCCCTATACATTTCTTCTACCATAGACTTTATATCTAGGAAAATTTCTATGAATTGAGGGTCTGGCCCTATAGAACCTTCCTCTGACATTGTCTTTCGAGAATAGACTCTCCCAATTTCAGGGTTAGTTTCCACCAACTCTCCTTTTCCTAATTTGAGCTTTGATCTAGTGAGCATTCACAGCTAAACCAACACAAGCTTGTCTAACCTTACAACCTACTGCTCTGATACCACTTGATCTGATAATCACCCTATGAGTGACATCAGTTAAAGTTTTATTAAACAAAAGGTATTACAGACTCATGTGCTAGTGTGTGTTCTGTGTTATTTAAGCAACGGATCGATCAGATTGCCAATACACAGACATTTAAATGGAAAGACAACAGAGAAATAAAGTAAGAAACCATAAAGACATAAGCAATTTTAATAAGGACTTCACCCTATTCTCCAGGGCTATGTCTCCAGTCCAGCTTTCAGTGGTGGCCTTGTTTTATTGTGTCTTTAAATAGAGAATTACAATGCAGGGACTCGATGTGAGTTCTCCTAAAGCAGGTTTTGCTTGGTAGGGTGGTTCTTGGATTCCCCAAGCCACTAGAGTACACAGTGTCTTCTTCCCACCAGCTCTATGACCTTCTAGTCTACAGTGGTAAGAGCCCAACGTGGTGCTCAGCCCGGACAGATCCCTCTATGGGGTGGCTCGAATCTCTCAAGCTCGATGGTGCTCGATGCTGTCGCTACGTTAGCTCGACCCTCTGTCTCTTCCTGCTTTTCTATTGCTTTACTGCCTTATTCTTTGTGTATTTTGTCTTCCTCTCGGGATTCTGGTCTTTTTCCTTTGTCTCTCGGACTTCACTCCGAGTTGAATGTGCATTCTGTCTCTATTAATGGCTTTTAGCCATTCGTTTCCATGCATGTTCAGTTCCTCTTCTGCCTATGTCAATTCGCCTTTTGCAGCTGCACTTGGAGTTCCCTGTTTGGCGTCAGCATGAATGCTCAGGGAGTGGCCACATGTCCTCATCTGAATAGTGCCAACTTTCTCATCAGTTTGTTTCTTTAGTTACGTCATGGATGTGTTCTTCTTCCACCGTGGCAGTTAAACGAATTCCAAATCCCTTTAGAACGTGGCTTAATTCCCTGTCGATTCCGCTTCCTCCATCGGGCACAATCTTAGCCGTCCAATCTGCGCTCCTCCAGATCCAACGTCATATGCACGTCCCGCGTGGCTGACTTGCTCGACCGATAATGCGCGATCAACAACGGTTTTCTCTCACGCCACATGTCGATTGTTGAGTGGGATCGCTCCGCTCTCCTCCAAAACCGTTTACTGTTTGAGGGCGCCCCGATCAATACTGCCAGTTTCTAGAGTACGAGTCCCGCCTTTGTCCTTTTAGCGCTTTTTGTTTCTCCGCTTGCGGTTCTCCGGCTCCCAACGTGATTGGGTGCTTAAGGCTCCTCCATTTTGACATTGTTCGCCCAGTGGCGCATCAAAAATCACCTCCTTTTCCTGATCCGGGGCTCCTAGGGGCTACTTTGACCTCCTACGCAGTCTCCATGGGTCTTGGTTAGCGCGCTTTGACCGAGGTCCTTGTCGTTCCACGTTGGCTGCCATTGCCACTGGTTTAGGGTGTTTTTGATCGTTGTTTTTGGAATTTTTAGAGATTCGTCCCGCCCTGATACAGTCATGGTTCTTTGCCAGTCTTTAATGGATCCAATTTGGATCATAAGATGTTGCATGATGATCCACTAATTGAGCTAGAAATGGGTGGCAGACCGAGGGAGAGGCTTAGTGACTATGCAATTGTGCAGCTCAGGCAATCAAGGATCAAGCTTGAGCCTTGAGATTGCGTAATGCGCAGTTCAGGCTTGGACTAAGCACGAAGATTGCATAGTTAGGGAGCTCAGGGAGCCAAGTTGAGGGCTTGAGCACTGATTTTTCCCACTACGTAATTCTTGAAGGAAAAGGTCCCAGGTGATTGTGCAGTTCAAGAGCTCAGGGTTGAGGCTTAATCCTTGAGACTGCACAATGTGCAATACTGACTAGGCAGGAGAGAGAAATTGCACAATTTTAGAGGTCATAGGTTGATCTTGAGCAGTGTGATTATGCAGTGCATGGTCCTGGAAGGTAGGAACCACGCATTGCGCAATGCTAAGAGGCAGGGTTGTAGCTTAAGGGCTAAGACTGTGCAATGCACATTTCAAGAGGGCTGGATGAGGCTAGGTTGTTCGGTCGATTTGTTTTTTCCAAATTTGACTAAGTGGAATTCGTGTAACTAATGTGAACAATGAAAAAAATTGACTATGATCACACACTTAGAACACTTGACGACATGACATAGATCATCCAGAACACATGAGAAACATACTTCCATCAGTGCGAAAACTTACAAAAAGTGCGACATCAAAGATACACTTTGCGATGACTGTGACTACACTTGTGCAACAATGCTTGAAACTTGGGAATGAGTGTGATACATGTTACATGGTAAGTACAACTCATTGATGCAAATATTACCCCTTTAAGCACTCCAAAACAAGCTTTTGTGCATTGTGCAACACTCCATATGCCAAAAGACGACATTTACTATAGTAAGAGAAAAGGGGGAACGACACTTGCAATACACGAACGACAGTGAAAGCGACACATGCCATAGCGAAGATAACACAAAAACAACACTAGTTAGATTGAAATCAAGCAAAAGAGATAGTCGAAACCATGAAAATGACACTCACCAAAGTGAAGGTGCGCAAAAGCGACAATTTGGAAAACTCACCAAAATAGAAGTACAAATGCAGCCAAAAGCGAGGGGTTGTCAATAACAATGTGCACTGATTGTTGACATGGTTTGAAATTTGCACAGACACAGTCTTTATGGATTTTTCTATGCTTGTTCAAGCTTTCTTAAAATAATGCACTCATTAACTCATTACAAACTGAGCATGTATGAGTAAGTGACTTTGACTGATCAAGAAGTGACCACGAAATGATTGATCAAGAAGTGACCATGAAATGATTGATCACAAGATCCACAATAGGCTCCAAAATTCAAGTGTAGGTAAAATTTTGGAGGGTGTTTGTCGCAGCGAAAACTGAAGAATAAGACACTATCCAAGGAAATCATCTTCATCAAGGCAGAAAGAGAGGAAGCAAAAAGAGTTGGAGAAGGTTATATGGGTGAGACCTCATACAAAGAATATGTAAACACCAAGTCACTAAGTAAGGAAGTTGAAGAAAATCCTAGAAGTTCCAATCTCAACAAGATCAAGGACAAGAGTCCAGAGGAGTCTGGAAACATTTATCCACCAAAAAGCTATGTTGATGCTCTTAAGGGGTCCGTTCATAACACAGGCATTAATTTGATAAGGGACAAGGACCAATAAAGATTTGGATTATCTCCAAAGCAGATCAAATTCGAGAGAACTATTCCATCAATGAAACCATACTCAACCAGGTATTAAAGTATTTTTATGGGTCAATTTTTTTCATGTAAAAATTTTGGTCATCAAGTAAGAGATTGTAAAACTTATTTAAAAATTCTTATGAAGGGGGTTCTCATAAAACCTCTAAAGAATAAGCTTGCGCACATCAAAATTAGAGATATTGACGATAACATAAATCGTAATTCCTTTGCACCATCATCTAAGTACAATATAGAGTGTTATAGTTGCAACTATTTTGGACATGTGGCATGAGACGATCCTACAAGATAAGGAGAAGGATTTTGGAAGAGAAAAGAAGAGAAATTGCCAATGGAAAAATGCAAACTAGTTATGTATGCTTGAAACAATTAAAGTTAGTGGTTCGTTAATAGCGGGTGCTCTAGACACGTGACTCAAGATCCAAAGAAACTTATTACCCTAAAAGAAGAAAAAAGATGAAATGTATCTCTAAGAGACAATGGACCTAAAAGAATCGTTAGAAGAGGTATTGTAAGCCTTGATAATGGTAGGGATAAAGCACAAAATGTTTAGCATGTTGAAGAACTCAAACATAATCTTTTAAGTGTCAGATAGATGTGCGATAAAGGTTATGATCTCACTTTTTGTGCTAAAGATTTTGAAATAAGGAAGACTAATTCGGGAAGATTAGTGGGAAAAGTGATGAGGAATCCAAACAATGTATATATGCTTGATGAAACTAAAGGAGAAAATGCTGCATTGGATAGACATATGAGGGTTGGTTATGGAATAAAAGGCTAGGACACTTAAGCTTTGATGTCTTGGTCAAAATTAACAGAACAAAATGGTGAGAGATGTGCCCAAAATCTCAAAACTAACAAGCAAAATCTCCAAATCTTGCCAACATGAGAAATAAACAAGAGTGAGCTTCAAGTCAAAGGAGTGTTCGACATCAAGGCCACTAGAGCTTTTTCACACAAATCTTTGTGAATAATGGTAAGACTAAAGCATGAAATGTTTTATACGTTGAAGAACTCAAACATAATCTTTTTAAGTGTCAAGTAGATGTGAGATCAAGGTTATGATCTCACTTTTTTGTGCTAAAGATTGTGAAATAAAGGAGGCTAATTCGGGAAGATTAGAAAGAAGATCAATAAGGAATCTAAGAAATGTATATATTCTTGATGAATTTAAGTAGATAATTCTACATTGGATGATTATACTAGAATGCTTTGGGTTTCATTTTTTAAAGACAAATTAAAAGCACTAAATACTTTCAAATCATTCAAATCCTTGGTTGAAAATGAAAGTGATCTAAGAATCAAATGCATAATATCAGATAGAGGAGGTGAATTTACCTCAAATGATTTTAATAAATTTTGTGGGAAGTGTGGAATCAAGAGACAACTTTTAGTCGCAAGAACTCCACAATAGAATGGAGTCATATAAAGAAAAACTTATGAGTGCAAGAAACAATGAAAACAATGTTGCTAGAAGCTAAATCACCAGATAAGTTTTGGAAATAATCAGTTGTTGCAACAATTTACATTTGAATAGAGCACAATTTTGAGTTAACAACAACAAGATAATGATAGATAGATAATGAGAGGTTGGTACGGGCTTGGGAAATGAAAGCTAAGGTAAATGTAGTCATACTGCAAAGCCTTCATACTTGAAAATGGAGAGGCATTATGAGTCAGGGGCTAGTTATAGGGATAGGTAGAGCCCTTTGGGATCAAAAGAGAGAACAAATGGGGTAGACAGTAGCAAGCTCAGGAAGAGGCACATGCAGGACAGTGAAGATAATATGAGAGGAAATGCACCATTGAACACCCCAAAGAGAAGCTCTAACACCCGTGGGCATCACTCTCGTAGACAATTTGGTTCTTCTACCAGAAGGAATTATCATCATTACCATCATCATTAAATAAAGACATAAATGGACTATATGCTGAAAGAATTTAAGAGAGCCAAGCCACCCACATTTGATGGAGAGATGAAGAACTATGAAGATGTAGAAACTTTGTTTCTTGGAATGAAGAAGTTCTTCATAATCCATAAGTATTCTAAGAACATGAAAGCAAAAGTATCCAGTACCTATAGTCTGAAGGGAAAAGTAGATATATGGTGGGAATATTTGAATAATGTTAGGGGCATAACTAAAAAAGGCTTGTATTGGAATGAGTTTTAAAGGTTCTTCATAGAAAAATGTCTATAAGACATCTATTATGAAAACAAAGCAAAATAATCCTATGAACTCAAAATGGGACAAATATTGGATGAAAAATATGTCACCAAGTTCTTGGAGTTGCTAAGATATGTGCCATATATTAAGGATGAGAAGGAAAAAGTTCAGATATTTATCAGTGGCATACCTCTATCATTCAGAGATCGAATTGAGATCCATGAACCTTAGACATTAAATGATGCCATTAAAAAGATAAAACATTGGTATACTCAATCTAAGCACAAACCAAAATTTAAATATGATTGGAAGTCAAAAGCAATGCAAATTTCAAGGGAAACAGTTAGAAAACAATTAAGCAATTGCATATTATCCCTGTTACCCAAGAGAGTTAATGAAGGCTCAACACTAAAAACATAGACTGTTCATCTCAAGAAGGAGCCAAGGGTATTTTGAGGGTCTGTATAAGTGTTGGATGTGTGGTAAAAATAATTTGAGATAGAATTGCCACAATACAAGCATGTTGGCCCGTAACTGTACATTGCATAGGAAGTGTAGACTATGGGAGATATGGCGCATAGTACACCGAGGATCTATGCGACACTGGACAATCGACAAGCAGACCATCGAGCTTCCATAATCAAGATGGAAGGTAAAGTCTGCGATCAAATTATTTCTATTTTGATTGACCCCAGTTCTAATTATAGCTACGTTAGCACAATGCTTATGGAATGATGCTAATTGAACCAACAACCACATGAGTAATCCTAGCTAGTTCAATTATCCATAGGAATAAAGAAGAGGGTTGATTATTGGGTGAATGTTGGGTATGTGCTATATTCATTCCACGACTAGCTACCCATGGTTTTGTGTAGACCCAAAGATGGTGGGTGAACTTACCCATGGTTTTGTGCAGATACAAATATGGTTGGCGGACATACCCATGGTTTTGTGCATGGGTTTTGCACATGGTTTTGGGCGTGATGGTTTTCTGCCCATGGTATTTTGTAGATCTGGTCAAGGAAACTATGGTTATGTTCTAATCTAGGGTTAGTGGATTGGGGTTTATGATTGCTTCGACATGTATGTATATGTATTGTAACATTGAAATATAATGAAAAATTAATTTGGTAGTCATGGTTTTGGGATCTAGGGAAAAATCTATGTGTATATTTGTTTTTATGTTATCGCCATTGTATATTTTATGTTTTAAGATATCATTTGTCAGTAATTTTTGTACGGGGTTAAAACTAACATTTGGTATCAGAGTTGTTTCAACTTCAAGGGGATGCCTTTGTTGCTGAGGGGTTTTGCTCGGGTCTGTGGTAAACCCTGTTCAGTGGAATATCAGTGGGATTGATTCTTGCGATGAAATAATATAGCAAACAATGGAAAGATAAAGATTAAGAAATTGAATGGTCAAAGTTTTGAGCCATGGAAGCTTGAGATAAAGGATATATGGGTGGACCGAGATCTGTGGATTGTTGTAGATCCAGGCACGACACCAACAAGAATGTCGACAGAGGAATGATAGAAGTTAGATCAGAAGGCGAAGAGCATAATACAATTGTGTCTCTCAGATTGAGTGTTGTTGAATGTATCAGGGGCAGCTACATCAAAGGATTTGTGGGTCAAGTTAGAGACTTTGTAGTAATCTAAGTCTCTGGTGAACAAATTGTTCCTCTGGAAAAAGTTACATAGCCTAAGGATGAAGGATGGGGACTTGGTGACATAGCATTTGACCGCCTTTAAGATTGTGGTACGCTAGTTGTTATCTATTGATTTAAAAATTTCAGACTAAGATAAGTGCATCAATTTGTTGTGTTCTGTACCAGATTCGTGGGATAGTTTGGTTGTTGAAATAGGTAAAAACACAACAACCTTGAAGTTTTATGAAATAATATCATCCTTGTTGTCGAAAGAGATGAGAAGAAAAAATATGGAGAGCCAGAATGGAGATGCCTTTTCTCTGAGAGGACGGCCCAGAACAAAAGCAAAATAAGTCCTCAAGTGGGAGATATAAATCTAGAGGGAGATCTAAATCTCCAAGAAAACTTGTTAAGGTGTGTTGGGAATGAAGAAAGGAAGGGCCTGCAAAAAGGATGGTAGATATAAAGCTCATGAGAAAGGAAAGGGATTTGTTGACGCTCCTTATGTAGAAGAGAAAACCACCTCAGATGAAGGCAAGGATGTGTAATTAGTTTCTTCTTCAAGTACACATGTAGATCATAAGTCATGGTTGATTGAATTAGGTGCATCCTTTCATTTCACTCCCCATACAGTGTGGATCTACGAGTATGAGAAATATGATGGTTGTGATGTCTTCTTAGGGGATGACAGGAAGGCCAAAATCATCGAACGTAGAAAAGTCAAGCTGAAGTTGCAAGGTGGAAGGATTATAACACTTCCTAGTGTTCTCCATATTCCTGCATTGGTTAGAAATCTAATTTATGTAAGCAAGATGGATGATGCAGGCTTAAAAATAATGTTCAAGAAAAATACCTACAAGATGGTTCGGGGAGCATTGATATTGATGTAGGGATTTCGATTTGGAACTTTGTACAAGCTTCTAGGTAGCATTGTTTTTCATGGGTGCAATAGTTTTGTGGTTCCTGAAAGTGGAGCAAAAACACTAGTGGTCTCTAGAGAAAAGTGCATGCTATGACATCAAATTCTTGGACATATTGGAGAGAAGGGCCTTTGCATACTACATGGTAATGGTATGTCTAATTTCTCTATGGATTTCAATTTCTGTGAACATTACGTATATGGGAAGCAAAATCAAGTGAGTTTCCCCTCTGGTGCTCAGAGGGTGAAAGAGATATTAGAGCTTGTGCACTGTGATGTGTTTGGACCTATGTCGGTTCCATCACTGGGTAATTATATTTACTATGTCTCATTTATAGATGAATTCTCAAGGAATACATGGATATATTTCCTTAGGAAGAAATATGAAGTCTTTGACAGGTTTGCAGAATTTAAGGCTTTGGTGGAAAATTAGAAAGAGAAGAAGATCAAGGTGTTGAGGATAGATAATGGTGGAGAGTTTTGCAAGAAGGAATTTGAAGAGTTTTGTAAGAAGTGTGGTATAGCACAAAAAAAGAGTACTTAGCACACATCTTAGCAAAATGGATTTGCAGAAAGAATGAGCAAGACATTGATGGGAAAGGAAAGAAGCATGCTTAGTGGTGCCAGGTTAGGACAAGAATTTTGGGTAGGGGCGATGGAGACTGCATGTTACCTAGTTAACAAATCATTTTGATTAGCATTGGATCATAAGACTCCACATGATGTATGGACTTGTAAGAAACCCTCCCTTTCATGTTTGAGGGTATTTGGCTATGATGCATATGTACATGTTCCAAAGGAAAAAATAACCAAATTAGATAGTAATTCTGAAAGGTGCATCTTTAGTGGGTATAAGGATGGTTTAAAATGTTATAAGATATGGAACCCAGAAAAAAGGAATGTTGTTTACAGCTGAGATGTGGTGTTTAGATAGGTGAGGGATGTTATTAAACATGAATTCCTACCAAAGGAACCTGAGAAGATAGAGTTTGAGCTAAAGGAGGAAGAATCAGACTCTACAAGAGAACAAGAATCAGAAGAGGAAGAACCATAGACTCTAGTTTTTAGAAGATCAATTTGAGAGAGAAGGCAGTCAGAAAGGTATAGTTCATCTGCTTTCTGTTCAAATTTTTCTTTGTATATTACTAATGATGGTCTCAAAACTATCAGCAAGGCTGTGGTGTAGGAATATCCTCTTTGCGGAAAGAGACAATCCCTCTAGCCCAAGAGAGTGGGTCTAGCCACACACAAGACAATCTAATGTAAATTTCCTTAAATTAGAGTCAAATAAGAGGGCCTACCTCTTATAATGATAATCCACTTGATGGCGATCTTACTTCCTTGCTACATCTTCTTTTCGTTCCTTTTGTTTAAGTCCCTGAAACAAACATACTAGAAACAACATCAAACATGATAGCATAAAATCGAATCCAATCTACTTAAAAGGTCAAGGATTTCTAAGCTATCAAATGTAATATTACACACGATATAGGAAATAAACCATTAGTTGTATTAAAATAAACTTCAAAGAGTAATACAACCAAAGCCTTAACGTTGGAGATCTCCTTTGCGGTATCCAAGTCCAACTACACACCTTTTCAACACCCTTTTTGTCCTCTAGCTTGACATGAAATGGCTTCCAAACTCTAACTCTATCTCCTTAGACTTTAGCTACCAAAGACTAGTCTTTTTTCATCTAAGACTAATCTTCTTCTATCAAAAGCTAAAGATTTCAGAATTTTGTAGCTGGTTCTATCTTTCCACCACTTTCACTATGTGTTGTATTATAACCAAAAAGGGTAAGAGGAATTGGTTTATATAGGTAGAGGAGGATAAGAATGATATCCACTTAAGGGGGAAGAAGGTCTTATCTCCTTGGGAAGGTCCAATTTTAAGGGGGAAAGAACCTTATATGGAGTTCTCAGCCCTTATCCAACCAAAAAAACATCCAACACATCGCCACTAGAAGTTTCTAGACTCAAAACTCTGTTTCCTTTTATAAAAACAATCCAGAAGTAGACTGATGCAGGTATTGGGCTAACAGTAGCACCGATTGATGCAGGTATTGGGATAACAGTAGTGTCGATTGGCGCGGGTCACAGTGTAAAACTCTACCATTAGCATGGGTAAGACACTAGGAAAGAGCGCTAATCTTAAAAACTAGGTTTTAAGAGGGATTCTATAGAAATGTTCTAAAGGGAGAGGGGAATAATTTCTTCAAACTTTAAGGAATGAAATAACATATGTTTCATGGTAAAAGTATAACACAATAGTCACTACTAGGGTTCTCCGGGATCTGGAACAAGGAGTGACAGGAGAGTGACAAATTATTGTGTAACAGATGCCCCCTAAAGCATGAAATTAGAGCTAAGAGCGATGGTTGAAATGTTTTAACACGGAGCGAGGACTTGGAATACCAACATCGGAAGACCTGCAACTCAAACATACATTTACATATATGAAATCTGATAGTCATGCCTGATAAACATGAGAGGCATATAACAATACATGAATCCATGGTATAGGGGCAACTATCCATCAAGAAAAGGATCATGTGCATGGATCCTTGACATGGACGTAACCATCCGACTTAAGGGATCATATGAAATAGATCCACGGCATGGGCGCAACCATCTGCATAAAGAGGATCAAAATGAAAAGACCCACGGTATGGTCACAACCATTCGACTGAGTAGGATCAAAATGATACCCACGACATGGTTGCAGCCATCCGTCTAAAGAATCATGTATGTGATCATGAATGACTCATCACTCCTCGCAACCTGGACTTTTTTGATCTAAGCCCAGGGTCTTACGCTCCAACACGACTTGATCAAAGTACAAATTCTAACATGTGAATAGACGTGTTGAAGTCAAACATGCCAGAAAATCACTTGATTACCGGCCAATGATGTGAACTGTTAACAAGCGCGAGAGAAACCACCCATAATGTCGATGGCTCTCAAGGTACTATCAATACAATTCACGAAATGTGAATAAGGAACTGAAGTCAAATACCTGTGAAATCACTTGATCGAGTGCGAATGATGAGAACTGTTTGTCGAGTGCAAAGAACTTGCCATTAAGGCATGCAAGCTCTAAGGTACTGGAAAGTGTGTTTCTAGATCAACTTCCTGGATAATGAGCTGAAGTCGACAGGAAGTGATCCGTCGAAGGAAGGTCACAATGGATCCTTCATCATCCACACGAAATGGGAAACACAATGAATGAGAGTAATCCAAGAATGTGACAGATGATAAGATAATGTACAAGCAAGAAGACTTCTCTTGAACATGTGGATGGCACGACTTCAGAGTTTGGCAACATTTTACATCATAGGATCAAAGGTGATGGTGACGTGGCAGAGATAAGATGATAGGTTAAAATGGATAACCCAAAACCAGGAAGGAAAGTGATAAAGTGAGGATGTCCCAAAACCCGACACGAACAACAAATGAGTCTCAATGTTCAAGAGCGACATGCTGCCTCAAGTGAAGTATACAATTGATGAATACTTCCAATTTCCCCCCACCATTTCTAGTGAGTACCCTAGTTATTTTTGAAACAGAAGCTTGAAGGGGATAACATATGCTTGTAATATAAGCCAATCCTTCGGATGGGTCCTACCTAATAAATTTTAATGAGCCCTAGGAAGGATAAGCTCGGTGTCGTCATAATGACAAGTCCTATGTCGTTTAATATTTTAATGAGTCCGACAAAGGTGAAACTCAGAATATTTTTCATGTTTAGAGAGTTTGAAAAAGACACAGAAAAGAAAACTCCAAGTGTCCCTTTTCGTAAAGTTGTGTCTTGAACTCGAAAAGGTAGAAAACAATATTCAAGAAAACCTCCTAGTCATGTTTGACTATGGTATACCTTTTTCGTAAATAGTTTTATCCCAGCCCGAAAAAGGGGTAAACATGTAAATAACATTTCACAACCTTTAACGAGTTCAAAATGACAAGAGCTTGGCAATATTTTCATATTTTGAGAGTCAGAAAAGAGCTCAAAGATGACTCCTTGTTTTTATTTGCTTTAACGAGTCTAAAAGGGAAAAATACTGGACAATCTTTTCATTGGTTTAATTTAGGTTTCTGTGATCCATATCAAGTTTATAGAGAAGGGTTTTCAGTGAAAATCACATCGTAATTTATTTGTCGATGCATTTCAAACCAACAAGTCTGGTTCATCGTCAGGACAAATTGAAGAACCAGATCATGGCCACAAGTTAAATAGAGAGAGCATATCATCCCAATGGCTATATTTGACTAGGAAACGAGTATATTTTATGAGTCATAAAAGAGCTTAAAGGTGACTCATCTTGGAGGAACGAGTGGTATAAAGGGTAGAAATTGGTTCCGGTTATGGTGCAACTGCTCAAAAAATAAGAGGTCAAGAGGTTGGCTAGTAAAACCACTCATCATTGTAGTTCCTTAAGACAGGGTAAACCAACCAAGTGAAATCGAATGATTGGCCAAAGAGATGGTGGCAATGGAATGGAGAAAAAAACAAGGGTTAGCTGATGGGAGAGATTGATAAAAATGTCAATCACGAGGGTTAAAATGGAGATGGGTTCATTTTTATACAAACCTGAACCACGAGGAACTATGCTTCGTTTCAGTTTCATGTTTACACAAGTTCGAAATGAAAAAATATGCTTGGTTTCAACTTCATGTTTACACAAGCTTGAAATGAAAAACTATGCTTGGATGGAGAAATGGCATGCCCCCAGCATGATGAGAGTCGAGGAAAATTATCTCCAAACTTCATTTCATTCATCGAAGTAGACATCGGGTTGCTAAAAGGTAGATGGAATGAAGTTTCACTTTCGAAATCAAGGAAAGACTTGACTAGAATTTGACGAGATCTTAATCAAATACTCGATTTGGAAAGGAAGTTGTTTCATTTTTTAACAAGGTTGACACAGTTAAAGAACTATCCTCAGAAATCCTTGTTTCATTTTTTAAGGAGCTTGAAACAAAACCAAGAACCATGCTCTGACACTTTGTTTCATTATTTAACGAGGTTGACACAAGACCAGGAACTATCCTCATGACTCCTTGTTCATTTTTTAAGGAGCTTGACACAAAACCAGGAACCATGCTCCGACATCTTGTTTCCTTTTTTAGTGAGGTTGATATAGGAACAAATTATCCTCGCACATTGTTTCGTTTTTTAACAAGGTTGACACAGAAAAAGAACTATCCTCATACGTTGTTTTATTTTTTAACGAGGGAGAAACAGAAAAAGAACTAACCTCATACGATGTTTCATTTTTTGACGAGGTTGACACAAAAAAATAACTATCCTTGTAACAGTTGATCATGGAGCATACGAGAACATGGCCCCCAAGAAGTCCTCACTGGACGAGAGAACTACGCTCTAGGAGGAACATATGTCAACTGGTACAAATGTCAGATTAGGTTCAAATGCCCCCAATACATAATGTACCATGCCATCGGCATGATCATAAGTAGATGTGGAGATGGAATGGGTAGCCACATAATTGACCTGTGGCAGGGAGGGTAATGCTTGCAAACGAGAACCAATAGGGGATGATGGTAGGATTGGAGCCATCTGGTGACCGACAAATGATAATTGATCAATGGTCACTATTCTCCCTTTGTGTGGAAAACGAACCACACGGAAGAGTGAAGAAACAAGAGCTCCCATGACATAAACATAGTCGCGCCCAAGGAGAAGATCGAAGTCTAAGGGACCTTGGACTACCATCATGTCTATATAGACGATCTTTCCTCCCAAAGTAATAGGGAACTTCAGAAGGATCCCTAAAGGTTGAATGGCTCCTATATTGACAACCAACAGATTCTGGGTGATAGGCCCAAGCTGTGGGGATCCCAAAGCTTGCCAAGTAGTAGAAGACATGATGTTAAGAGATGAGCCTTCATCTAATAGAGTGCCATGTACTAACATATTATAGGCTTGTATCATAATCTCGAAAGGCATGTAAGATGGGAGGCCGAATGCAGTCAATTGACTCCAATCAAAAGAAACAACAGAACTACTTGGTGGGGGTATCATAGGATTTCCCCCATGCTTTACAGGAATAGGAGAAGGACTCTCCTAAACAACTGGGACGCAAGGGCCACTCTTCAATTATGAGAATCTAAGGAGACGAGAATAACATGAGCAGTATGATCACTACTCTCTTCAGGAACAGAGTGAACAACTGAAGGAGGAGCCAAGTCGACACTCTTTTCGAGCAATGGTTGGTTGGGAACAAACATAAGAGAGTCACGCTCAGGAACAAAAGTATCGGCAAGAGATGAATCCAAGTCAATCTCTTTACCAACCAGGAGAGGGTTGAAAGCCTCTGATAACTAACAAGAAGTTGGGGTTGAGGAGCTGTAAGGTTTACAAAACTTTGGAAGCTTTTTCCATAAGAGGACAAAGGTGAAGAAGATGCTCTCCTTCACATAACCTATAGGGTAATTTATTTTTTCCCTTATTCTTACCATCGCTAGCCGAGGGTGTAGCATGAATATGATCTCCAGAGGTCGATGGGGATGGCCAATCCAAATTTTGAGACCATACCTCTAAGACTATGGGAATACCAAGACAGTCTCAAAGGAGATGGTCACCCTTACATAACCTGCAAGGGAAATTTACCTTCCGCAAAGGATTGAAAGGTTTTTTGCTGAGAAGTGCATTTGAAGCAATAGTTGCATGGTTGACCTCTCGCTTATCTGACTTCTTCTTTGTCTTCTTCTTCTTCTTCTTCTTTTTAGCCTCCTAGTTACTGGATTTCAAAATTTCACCAAGCGAAGTAGAAGAGGAGGGTGAAGAAATAAGTGAAGAAGGTGAGAGGTTAACCTTAGAGTCAACATGGTGTTGTTCAGTGAAGGAGATGGCTGGACAAAAGTTGGGAAACTCAGGAACACCATTGAAAATAACGAGACAGGTAAACCAATAATTAACCCAGGAAGGGACAATGTTGCCATATAAGGAGCGCCAACATTTCCAAAAGAAGGAAAAGGACCGAGACTCCCATCAGAGGGGAATCCTTGACTGGTAAACTCTAGAAATGTTGCCATTAGAATCGACCCTAAATAATCACTAAGTAAGATAATTTTAACAAGGAATATTTCACGGGCAGTTAATTTTAAGACATTGAAACAAAACTTTGCCTTTTCACGTTTTAAGAGTTGAGAAAAGGATGAAAGGTGACTCTAGTCGCTTTCAGATTTAACAAGCTCGAAAGGAAAAATGCTCGATGATATTTTCAAATTTAAAGAGTCAGTAAAGATAAAAAATGACTACTCAAGGTACTCTAGGCATAAAGGATTACCAGGTAACCATGAACTGTAGAGTACCTCTCGGATAACCGAAAAGTACGAGCAGACAATCTCCCTGAATGTTGTGTTTAGTGTACCACATTTACAAGGTGGAAGACTCGGCTTCCTATGGATAAATGATTGCAACCTATAGGGGTCTCCCTTTATATACACGATGGTATGGGAAGCACAAGTCCATGTTAGTGTTGTCTAATGCAAGATCGTTGTGAACGACAACGACTAGGTTTGAAAACGTCAAAACACATGTCTAGCCTAGAACACTAAATATGAGTGTTAAGTTTCAATGCTTCCTTAGGTTAATTCAATAAATTTTAACAATTTATCTTGAATTAGGTTTCAATTTCAAGGCCCTACCATTTTCATCTGAAAAATTCTATATGCAGCTATATGAGAAAATAAATCTTTGTCTTCGATGAAAATTTACATTAACTGAGGGATAGAGAAGACACAATCAATGCAACAACCAAAGAATGAAATCTTTTACTAATACATGTCCTAAATGCACTTAATCTTCTTGTAACAACAAAAAGTTTATTTCATTTCTCATGCCTATGATGATGCAATTCTAACTTCTCAATAACGCTATTAATGCAATATTTTTCGCTTAAGTAAACTAGAATGATTTTCTTCTTTTCATAAAATCCAAAATGAATCTTTCACATAAAGCACTTTAATTAAAATTTTCACAATTTCGAACAAACAAGTATTGATCAAATCCAAAGCATGATAAATGAAACTAAAATCAACTTCTTCCTTGAATCGAACAAACCAAACACATAAATGCTTCAATCGACAAATCAAGCAATGTAATCTATGCTTGGAAAGAGAAAAGTGATACTCGAAATAAAAGAATAAACGAGACTCTTTCACTCATTCAATTGAAAATGAAGCAATGAAGATGTTGCGACTAAAAGATGGATTAAATGAAGCAACAAATCAGAAACTTGACACAATGAGTAACAAACAAATGAATGGTAATTGACCTAGATGCCATAGGGTCATAGAAACCATCCAAAAAAACTCAGAAAATCAAGCAATGAAACTTCAAGCCAATCAATCAATCAAACCCAGCAAACAAAGCATCCTAGTCACTTCTGGGCGGAAGAAAAGAGTCCAAGGGTCAAGACACACTGGCACTGGAATGGTAGAAACTCATGATTCTTCTTAACTTAGAAACTGGCACAACTTTTTTCGCTAGCACTGAAAATGGGTTTGGCGCAACTGTCAAGCTAAAACTAGCGCTAATCAGCGCGACTATTTGCTTGAAACTAGCGCTGATTGGGGATCGGCGTGACTGTTTGGCTGAAACTAGCACTGATCGAGAGATTCAAAGAAAAAATAAAAAATAACTTCACACAGGGCCAGATTTAACACATAAGAGGGTGGGCTAGTGTTTGTATGCCTTCAAACAGGTCAATACAGATCGAGAAGACCATGATAAATAAACAAACTAGGCACACAAGTAGATAAAAAAAGTGATGAAAAGGAGATGTATTGCCCCAATGGAGTCGCCAATTTGTGGTGTAGGAATATCCTCTTTGCGAACAGAGATGATCCCTCTAGCCCAAGAGAGTGGGTTTAGCCACAAACAAGACAATCTAATGTAAATTTCCTTAGATTAGAATCGAATAAGAGGGCCCAACTCTTATAATGCTATTCCACTTGATGGTGATCTTGCTTCCTTTCTCTAGCTTCCTTTCGTTCCTTTCATGTTGGGTGTGGAGCCTGATTATCTTCTGTATTCAAATGTTTTAGCTGGAAGTATACCCGAAGAATATTATACACATGTCCATGCGGGGGGGGGGTGCGGGGGAGACTTGTCCCACCCATGGGGGTTTGGGGGGGCCGACCCCCCCCGGCTAGGGGGTCTTGAGGCCAGCGGTCCCCCGACGGGGGATCGAGGGCAGCACCCCCAAAGCTAAAAACAGATGTAAAATTGCCTTGTAAAAGTATAGTAATTTCTAGTCAATCTGAGCCGTTCATTAGGCGGATGCTTTGACGATAGAAGTTATGTTTAGAGTAGGATTTTTTACCCTAGAAGGCAACCCTTCACTATATATGAGGGAATTGTATTGTGTCTATGGATATCTGTATTCTAAGTGAGGAAAAGGGAGGAGATTGAGAGCGAAGAGGGAGTTACAGTGGATCTGATGTAGGTTGTGTCTATTCAGTTTGATGGATAATATAATAAAAGAAGGACTGGCTGTTTCTCTGTGGATGTAGCCCAAACTGGGTGAACCACGTATATCTATGTCTCTCTTGTTTTATGCATTTTCTGTGTTTATATTTCTACAATATTTGATGTGTTCCATTGCTTTGTAATATATAAGTTTCTAACAACTAGTATCAGAGCCAAAGGTCCATTTGGTTGATAAAATTGCAGGACAAAAGGGTTCCTGGTTTAAGTGGGAGCAATGGCGGACAGGGTCGAAAAATTCGATAGCCAAAACTACCAGCTGTGGAAGATGCAGATGGAAGATTATCTGTATCAGAGAAATCTGTACCTACCATTGAGCGGAAAGACAAAGAAGCCGACGAGTATGACATACACAGAATGGGATATTCTCGACAGAAAGGCACTTGGAACAATATGGCTGTGCCCAACGGTGTCAGTAGCGTTTAATATTTCAAAGGAAACGACAACAGAGGGTTTAATGTCCGCATTGGCCAAACTATATGAAAAACCCTTGACCTCAAATAAGGTATTTCTTATGAAGCATTTATTTAATATGAAGATGTCAGAAGGTGGATTTGTTGCTGATAATTTAAATGATTTTAGTACAGTTACAAGTCAATCAATGTAATATCCCTAACCCGAAATATTCCTGAAACCCCAGCAAAAACTCCAACCAAATACGTGCAAGTGATATAATAACCCAAAAATGACAAAATAACAGTGGTACAACATATAATAATGTAAACAGGAAATATAAGCAGATACCCAAGAAGTGCAGCGTGAAATGCTAAGCCATTTTATTATACTTAGCAATAAAATGAGTACAAGAGGTGATCAGAAAGATGGCACCTTGACTTGCACAAGGCAAGTGAAGAAATACTCTCAGATTAACAAGGAATGGCCTCTTTACGTGGATGCTGCTGGAGAACTGCCGTGTTGCTGCTGCTGCTAGAAAACAAATAATGATTTGGGGCTACTCCCCTCCTCGGAAAATGCTGAAACTCTGGAATCAGGCTCTACTCAAGAAATCTAGAAAAACCCAGAAAGCTTTCCTGGAATAGTCGACCCTCGAAAATCACCCCCTTGGGGATCTGCGCAATCCCTCAATGCTCTGCACTACCACTGAAGAAACCCCTCTAGAACTCTGCCTGAAACTCTGCCAAAAATCCTCCAAGATGCAAGGGATGGTCCCTTGCTCAATCACCGAGCATAATCCTCCTGCAAAAATGCCAATCTAACACTACTGCCAGAAAGAATTGCGTCCCTCTCTCAGTGCTGTGCAGTCCTCCAAAACACTGATGAAACTACTACTGAAATGCTGATAAAACTACTGCTGAAATGCCAATGGAAATACCTTGCCCGAGCAGGCACTCGAAGTCCCCCGGGGCTAAGGGTGAGATCTTCGAATGGAGGCACTCAATGCACTAAACAGTGCTGCAGACCAGCTAAACAACCAGCGTGCTCAAAAGTCGAAATGAGATGCTCAAAATGCTCATAACTGAATGATCAAAATGAGGGGGCTCCTCTCTCTTTTATAGCCTTCACCTCTCTCAATCCCAAGGCTCACCTCTTCCTCCATGGTTCCCCTCTTGCCACGTGTTCCTTCCCTCCTGCGCAATCTCTCCATGTGTTTGCGTGGGATCCAATTCTGTGTTCCCCTTTGGCCCCCTTGGCTCCCATTTAAGTCACAACGTTGTGCTACTAAGAAGTGACTTTTTATTCTAAAAGTGAGTTATGTCCCCCATGCTCACTTTTTTATTTACAAATAACTATAGAAAGCAAAACTGAACAAAATCGAATATTCAAATTAGCCATGGATAATTAGGAATATTACAGGATTTTCAAGGGTCAGATATTCCAAGAAAGCTTTCTGGGTTTTCTAGGTTTCTTGAGTAGAGCCGGATTCTAGACTTTTAGCATTTTCCGAGGAGGGGAGCAGCCCCAAATCATTATTTGTTTTCTAGCAGCAGCAACAACACGACAGTTCTTTAGTAGCATTCACGCAGAGAGGCCATTCCTTGTTATTCTGAGAGTATTTCTTCACTTGCCTTGTGCAAGTCAAGGTGCCATCTTTCTGATCACCTCTTGTACTCATTTTATTGCTCAGTATAATAAAATGGCTTAGCATTTGACGCTGCACTTCTTAAGTATCTGCTTATATTTCCTGTTTACATCATTATATGCTGTACCACTGTTATTTTGTCATTTTTGGGTTATTATATCATTTGCACGTATTTGGTTGGAGTTTTTGCTGGGGTTTGAGGAATATTCTGAGTTAGGGATATTACAGTGGTATCAGAGCATAGATCTGGCCCAGCCTGTGGAGCTAGCAATCTATGACACCAAGGGAAAAACCAAACATTTGTTACAGAGGTAAGAGTTACAAAGGCACTGGACATAGGTTGGAGAATACCTACGGGGAGGGAGACTATGTTCCTATGGTGGACGCAGAACAGGAGGAGCTTGTGGTAGATGCAGAATAGAGAGAGCCAGTAGGGGACATAGAGCAGAGGGATCTGATGGCAGACGAGGATGGGAAGAGATTTGCGGAAATGCTCCTCAAATCAGTGCAGGAACTGTCGAGGCAGATTGAGGTGATGGGGCAGAGATTCACGACAGTAGAGGCCAGACAACGTGAGAGCCCACGAGTTTTTCAGATTGGTGAGGGATCGGGTGCATCCCATCATTTGCCAGAGCAGCATGATACTGTGCATTAGGTGGCCTCGCATGCCCTTACACGCTCTACCATGCCCATGTTCTTAGGAGCAAACACGGGGGTCGGAGCCCAGCAGGAGGTAGAGCCCGACCATATGGGAGATTGTTTTCCAAAGTACCAAGCCTATGGGCAGGAGTTCATGGATGCCCTTTCATTCAGAGACTTTGTTCAGCTCCAGCGGGATAGTAGGCCCCACAATTATCAGAGAGGAAACTGATATTACCATGATGGTGACACCCAACGTGCAGCGAGTAGATTCCACTTGCCTATGTTTGATGGTTCATCAAACAATTCAATGAAGTCTTGGGTGGAGAAGTTGGACATTTATTTCCAGCTTAACCAGATGTCGGAGGCAGAAGCCATCAAGGTGGCAACATTACATTTGGATGGCAAGGCCCAGGATTGGTGGTTTCATGGGATGGTTACACTCGAGCACTCTACAACGATGACATATGTGGATTTTACCAGGAGATTGATGGAGCGATTTGATCAGAGGGATCTAGAGCAGCGCTTTGTTGAGCTAACGAGGCTCAAGTAGACAGGGAGCCCAAAGACCTACATTGCAGATTTCTTGAGGGTCTCCGTGATGGTGCCAGACCTATCCACGACACAGAGGGTCTATATGTATGTTGAGGGGTTAACAGAGCCACTTCAGGATCTAGTCCAATCCACTAGACCATCCATGCTCTAGGACGCTATCAGCAGGACCCGGGACTTACAGGATGTCTTACCCAGGACCCGGACACCTTACCCCCAAAGATAGCCTTTTCAGTCTAAGGGGAAGGATGTGAGGATTCCACCTCCAAAGGGGAATCCAAGATGAGTACAGATTGAGGACGATGTCAAGAGGGAGTTGAAGAAGAAGCGGTTGTGCTTCACATGTCAGGAGCTGTGGGCACTAGGACATAGATGTGCTGTGGGTAAGCACATTTTATTGAGGTCTTCTCTGAGAGCAGTGGAGAAGAGGATGACGAGGATGATGTGGAGGCAGGAGATAGCAATGCCATACAGGGACCTTTGCCACCTCCACTGCCAGCAGCAGGTGGTGCATATTTTGCACCTACCGGAGGTGCCCTTGCGACATTGCGAGGAGTTCCCAAGTATCTGACGCTATGCGTACGAGGGACAATACATGGCTAGTGGGTATTAGTTTTGGTTGACAGTGGGGCGACCCACAACGTCATCGATGCACAGATGGTTGAGCAGAGAGGTATTCAGACAAAGAGCTTCGATGGGTTTTCAGTCTTGGTCCCAGGAGACCAGACCATGACGTGTGCTCGTTATGTTCCAGAGCTTTCAGTGACGATGGGCACCTACACATTGACTAACCACTTTTTTGTGGTCGATATTCCAGACACCAACATGATACTGGGTGTTCAGTGGCTTATCACTCTAGGGAAGGTCATAACGGATTGGAAGACCCTAGAGATGGAGTGGGATGATGAGAAGACAGGGAGGCATGAGAAGATACGGGGGCAACACACATATCCGCCTTAGACCGTGTCAGTTCATCGGATGGAGGCAGTCTTCTGGAAGGGAGACATAGAGTGGGAAGTGGAGATGTGTGCATCAGAGGCAGGGACTACAGGGCAAATGGTACATCTAGAGATACAGTCCATCCTTGATCGGTATGCCATATCACAGTTGCGAGGGATATGTAGCTGCACGGAGAAATGTGCGCGAAGGTTCAGACCGTGAACCTTTCAAAACTTCATCAAGGCATCCCTAGGGTGCAGAAGCCTGGTTCCAGCACCCTCCCATACTACCTCAGATGAGACCTTAGTCTGTGCACTTTGGACTGTTGCCGAAAGGGCCAGTAGTTTTGGGATTTGTTTGGCTAAATCACCTCTGAACCTGGGTCAGGCCCCAACAAGCCAACAAATGGTTCCGTTGCTAGGATCGGGATCTGCATAAGGGATGTCTGATGTCAGAACACTGGAATCCAATGAAGAAGGAAGTTGAAGAGTGGCTGGACGAAAGAATTCACAAGTTCATGACACAAGAAAATAGGAATGCGTGAAGATCTGAAGAACAATGGTTGGAGCGCTATTTATATACAGAGATCCATGAGATTTTCTTTGCTTCCTTTCCATTTGAGCTATATGAGTGGATCACGAGGTTAGTAGACAGTTAAGGAAGGTGCAGGCTTGATAAACCGTTTGTGGACTCCATAACTAGTGCACAGATTAGAAGTTTCAAAAGACAGGATCGCGCGCGTGGTGGACCACTGGCTTGACTGAATTATAGGTGGATTCATCACTAAGTTCACAGTAGTTACGACCATTAGCTACAACAAGACAGAGTGACGCTTCCTCAAAGGACTGCAAGGTAAGTACATAAAGTCTTTGAACACTTGGATTAAAATGTTATTGTGTGAAAAGTGGGTCATGCGAATAAATTAATGTTTGGGACTATGCAGAGTGGAAGACCCTATAGAAATGAAGGTAGCGTAGGGATAAAGAATAGCCCTTTGATTTCACCAGGAAGAGAAAGAGAGGAAGAGCTCGTGGAAGTTTCACCCAGAAGTGCATTCAATCTGATAAGACAGTGGATCCCACGATTACCACCTCCGCCCACACCATCACTTGTCTCACCATTTTCACTTCAATCTCCACCCACCCCACCTCCGCCACCTTCATAGTTCAGTATGCCAAGTGTGATCAAGCTGTAGGTATTCAAAAGGGTAGGAAATGAAGACCCGGACTAGTTTTGGTTCGTTGTAAGAGCAGTATGGGAAGCACAAGGTGTTGTGGATGACAACATAAATAAGGCAACATTGGTTAGCGCACTGCAAGATCGTGCACTGAAATGGTACATTAACTACTCAAATGATCATTTGAACACAGGAATTGCAGAGATTCAGATAGTGCTGAATAGGGAATTCAGCAGGTCGAAATTGGAAACACAATCAATTATTGGGTTTAAAGAGATTGCGATGCTCTCGGGCGAGACCCCCTAGGATCTAGATCAGAGACTGAAAGGTATGATTCGCGAAGCCAATATGATGTTGATGGATTCACAACACTATGCATGGTTCGTAGCATCACTCTCACCACATTTAAGGATGACGTTGCCACAACAAAATCTAACCACACAAGCTGAAGCATTGGAAATGGCAATGATACTACATGAGACCCCGATACAAGACCCTGCTTTGGGAGTCCAACAAATACACGCTCAATTGTAGAATTTATGTTTGGAAATGCAGAGCCTGAAGCAAGACAGGACACTGCGACCAGAGCTACTCGAAGAAGTCTGGTGCGTAAAATGTAAAGGTCAAGGGCATGCTAAGGATCATTGTCTGGTTTTTGTGAACTACTTAGTGGTAGGAGGACCTATGCTGCTAAGGCCGGAAGTGCAAGCAAGGCCCAGTGCGACACCTACATTATGGTGTGAAATATATCAGATAGGAGGAAAACACAACACTGACAATTGTCACCTGTTGCAGAAATATACGCAGACGTCCCAACAACTGTTCTATACTTTTTGTAGGTTGGTAGGACATGATGAGTGCACTTGCAGAAGTTACAAATTAATGATGGACCGAACTCCTGCCTATAGAATACATACCGAAATGTGATCCCTTGATCCGAATGTAGGGATGGCACGCGCTGGATTTCAAGGGTGCGAAAGGGGATGAGGAGGAATGGGACTAGGAGGAGGTCGCGGACAATTGATTTGTTATAATTGCGGAGAGCCTGGGCACTACGCTCGCGATTGTAGGAATCCAATGAGAATATCATTTTTCTACTATACCCAGTTTGATCATGAGACCGAAGACTTCCATACGTTGATAACCAAGCTGCGCGAAAAGGGGGTACTCCAACCTCCTTCAACCCAAAACTTACAAATGATGAGATTGGAACCATGCGAAGAGGAACCAACTGTGAACATGATGCTTAGAAGCGGTCTCACGACAGGAAGTGACAAGGGTAAGAAGCCTGAAGAGAGCACGTGGGTCTGCAAGGCTCCTGCAAAGGAACATGAATGTGACCTATAACATACGAAGGAATCATTTATGGAAGCTAAGAAAAGCTTCGTGAAGGCCTCCACTTTAGGTAGTAGGGATCAACAAGAATCAAGGATGGATCCTTCGATGCTCACTACCTTTCTGGAGACATGCATGAAATTGTTGCACGATAGCAAGGCGGTAAAAGGAATACAGGAGTTGATCACTAGGTGCACAGGAGCAGGAGAACCGCACGTAGTCTGGAAAGTTGGAAAACATGCATTGTGCACAGGAAGGGAAATGGGGTCGACTACGCAGATTGGAGAATATGAAATGGATCAGGTGATTCTAGATTTAGGATCGGACGTGAATGTATTGCCAAAGAAAACATGGGAACGCATGGGAAAACCCGTGTTGCAGTGGTCCCATATTCAACTACGTATGGCCAATCAGCAGAAGATCATACCAATGGGAAGACTGCAAGGGATCACAGTGGATATTGAAGGAGCGAGCGTGCTGGCGGATTTTGAAGTGGTAGAGGTTTTTGATGATAGAAATCGCTATCTTGCGCTACTGGGCATAGACTAGGACACTGATACGAATGGAATCATAAACTTAAAGAAGCACAAAATGATTTTTGAGAAAAAGGCACTACACGTCGTAGTACCGCTTGACCCGACCGAAGGAATGCGATACACTGAACTGGTGCGGAACGAAGATAGTGATGACGAGCTCGATTGCATCTATAAGATAATTGCATGAGAACAGGATTGGGTGAATCCAACTACAGATGGTAGGATTACGTGGGAACACAAAAGCTCTTGCACTACGGATTTAGATGAAGAAATATAATGACGGCATAATCGGCTGCATGAAGTGACAATACTCAACTGTAATACAATGATGAAGTCACTGTGCAGTGTAAAAAAAAGGTGCGTGATCTACCAATATATGATGGGTTGACCATAGTGGAGGAATTTATGAGTGAATTTGAGAACGTAGTCCCTGAATAGCAGCAGTTCAATGCATTGAAATTGGCACTGCGCGCTACACCCGCAAGATGGTGGGGTACACACCAAGGACATCTTGAGAGCTGGCACGAATGTAGAAAATGATGCATATACGATTTGGAAAACCATAGTTAATGATGAAAAATGGTGGTAAGGGACAAAATAACTTGGGCGCACACCTTTCCCGATGGGTGTGGACCTATAACATGGAGCTTGCCCCAACGCACACCAGTCTCAGAGTTGGAAGCCAAAACATGATGCAATGGTAGAAAAGGTGGACCGTGCTACCGATTGTCTGAGGGGATGTGTTCAACAGGGTGTGCGAAGTAATGAACTTAGTACACTAGGTACAATGTACCGACTGGGCCTATAGGGCATTATGCAAAATCCTACCTGCGAAATCAATTCCAAGGTTGCGAATGAAGAAAGGACCGAAATCTCTGAAGAACCTGCACAAGAGACCTCGCATGAAATAATACATGCAGAAGGGATAACACGTGAAGCCCTGATAGAAGAAATCACATAGCTATGTAAAAGTGAGTATGTAAGACTTCAAGAAGCTATTCGGCGAGGGGACTAACAACTTCGTGAACTTGAAAAAGACTGTGTATTGCTAAATCAAAGAGCATGTTGCTGGACGCAGGGGTCAAGAAATTGGAAAAAGAACTAAAGGAATCTTTTCTTGTTGAAAAACCCAGAATAGTAAATCCATATGCGCACACCCCTACTCATGAATGGGAGGAATATTGCCGAGAATTAGTCGGTCTAATGCCATGGCTGGGACCGCATCTCACATTACGCAGAAATCGAGAGAGCGCGCCACAACCAGTAGAGCGCATGGCGAAAGTAACAGGGGATTTTTTGCATACTATTCGATGGGGTGGAATGGAGCTCTGCAAGGGTGGTGCGACCACCTGACTAACCATCAGCAGAACAGTCTCACCGCTCCATGCAGTTGAAAGAGAGAGTGGGACTATAAAACAGTCTGTTAGGGAAATGTGCGAAGACGGAGGTGCGCGCCGAGTCAGGATGTTACAAGGTTCGCGTCCACGCACTAAGGGGTGTGTTGCTGTGCAGATAGACTGGGAAGTGACTATTGGTGTCACTATTCATGATGAGATGATCGAATTAAGGCAAAATGGAGCGGGTGACGGGCAATTAAGACAACAGTTTTGGGCCAAATTTTGGAAAATCTGCCGCCAAGGGAGCATTGATGGCCCGGATTTGGGGGGAACGGTCACATTTGAATTCGAGAAGCAATATAAAACCTCAAGGACCAGCCACGAAACAACACTTGGTCATTTGAGATATGAGCAGTTGCAGAGTGTTGAGCACCAAGTGATTTTAGAGCCTTTGAGTGTGCAATAGGATATCTCCAGACCCGACAAGATGACTACTACCAAGCCAAGAGTGTGATTTGCCGAAGATACCACTGGTGAGGCTGCACAACCTCATTTGGTTCATGATGATCCCTCGGAGCTAGGGATGGCGCCAGAGGTTCCAAAATCTCCTCGGACATTGAGGCTGAAGAAGAATAAGCAGGCTCAGGGACCAGTCTGCATGTCCCTAAGAAATCCGCGATTCGGTAGATTATCCATGGAGGAGAAGGGCAAGGTTGTAAACATCGAGTTAGAAGAAGAGGAGGACGACTTGCAGGACCTCATCACCAAAATAGAGTAGCAAGACGACGTGGAGGAGGACGCCCCACCAATGAATTCTGAAGCAAAGTTACCCACGTATGTCCCTCTGCGAAAAGGGAAAGCCAAGGTGCCTAAAGACCTGGAGGCCACGAAGAGTGTGCTCTAGACCTCACTCCTCCCCGATGGAATTACATTTGAAGGTCCACTTTTAGGACGGGTGCCTACCATGAAATTTGAAGATTGGGACCTCACGAATAGCGAGAAGTTCCCGCACCTAGTAATGGAGAGCTTATGAAGCAAAATTCTGAGGGGCCGGTTACTATTTTGGAGCCTCGAAGATGGTTGCGTGGTGTGGAGAAGGTTGGGTTACTCCATCTGTGATGGATACCACTTTCACCGCATGCCCATTACCATTTTCGTTATCAGGCAACTACTGTGCTTGGTGCATGATGGGTATCTATGGCTGGAGGAGCCTATTCCCATCATGGCCGACCTGATTCAAAGGATTTCTCAGCTCCCCTACAAAGGAAACAACCCCGTGGAAATAGTAGGAAAAAGTAGTGACTTGGCTCTCGCGGAAGTCATGAAGGCCAAGTACAAGCTAGAAAATAAGAAGAGGGGCTATGCAATCACGAGTATCAAGGACAAAGCGGTGCGTGTAGCCACCCAGCTCCTGGCCGGCAAGCTGATGAGAAAGTGTCGTGCTGATGAAATACCAACACTTGTGATTGTGTTAGCTGAGAAGTGTGCAAAGGGGGTCAAGTTCAACTGGGAAAAGTTCCTCTATGAGGAGTTTCTAACAAACTGCAAGGAGGCCCAATAGAAGGGTAAGATCTTCCACTACACATGGTTGCTCTTATCCATCTTGTTGGTAGTAGGGGAATTGCGGAGGATAGTCAGTTCCCCACCATTGAGCATGATCTGCCAGAGGTCGCGAGGTATGTCTTGCTCTGGGCCACGAAGGATGCAAGGAGGATTCATGAAACCGAGGTCTTTTGGGTGCTCATGGAGGCGAGCATCTGAATGTGGATCAACAGAAGGCCGTGCCTGTCCCCCATGGTCTATGACAATCTACAGAGCTCTGTAGAGTTCAAGGTGGATATGCACAACCTGTATATCTAGGCATGAAAGGATCCGCCGCAGAAATGGATGAAGCTTCCGTTCATCACCATGGATGATGCAATCTTTGCGGTGCTAGAGTCTTGGCCCCCTAAGTGGCGCGCCCCGGACTTCACCAAATTGGAAAAAGCAACCACGCAGAAGTAAAAGGCAGAAGCTAAGCTCCATGTCACAAAGCTAGCTGAGAAACAAAACAATGAGAAAGAAGCTACGGAGGTTAGGCCAATTCACAAAGTTGCATTGGCATCTGTGACACAGAAAAAGGCCGAGGAAGTAGCAGCAACAAAGTAGAGAGTAGAAAAACCCACGGCACCAGTAGAAGAGTCTAAGGAGGGCCATGAGATGTCCACAGGGTAGGAGAACGAGGACATTGGCAAGGCAGAGGAGCATGTAGACCTCGAAACAGCATCAATGTAGTTGAAATGGATGTGCGTCACTGAGAGATCGGTCCCTAGGAAGTGAAGGCAATAAATACGTCCATCAACCCAATCATGCTCACGGAAGGTGATCTATAGGAAATAGGGGCTTGGAAGGCAATAGAATTGGCTAAGTGTTGGCTTGAGATGGCTTGTAAGGTAGAGAGATAGATTGTACTTGTGCATGAGTTGTTCAGGTTGAACAAGCATTGTATTTTCTTCTCAAATCATCTGGGCAATAAATAGTTGGGGTTTTGAGCACTTGCTTTCCCCAGAAAGATATCGTGTTATGTGCAATTGGAATTCTTCCTTTTCTCCTTATTGTTTTCATCGATCAATTTTGGTTTCTACTAAAGAGTAGAGTAGATTCTTATCAACAAAGAAAAGAAATCCAAAGAAAATAAGTCCCAAGGCAAGGAGGGTCATAAGAAGGACTTGTCAGAAATCAAGTGTTTTCATTGTCATGAGTACAGGAACTATGCCATGAATTTTGCACATAAGAAAGCAAGTAAGAAGGAGCTTGTAGTAGTAGCATCAAGTGAAGCTCTAGCTTGACAAATCAAACTTGATTTCACTCCCATTGCATGCATGGCCAACACTGTAATAGGAAGAATGTGATATCTCAACAACGGTGTGTTGTTCCATATGACGAGGAATAAAGATCTCTTCAGTGAATTTGAGGTTAAATACCTCAACAAAAACATAGAGTTTGGAGATGATGGGATGTAAATGCGATCAGTATCAGTAAAGCTAGCTTTCAAAGGGAGTTTGGCTCTCCTCTCAGAATCACATATGTGATGTATGTTCCAGGACTAAAGAAGAATCCTGTTTCTATTGTGGTATTGGAAGATTGTGGCTACAATGTGATTTTTAACAAAGGAAAGGTTTTCCTTAGACACATTGCCATAGGATAAGTGAAACAACTCGGTGTGCAAGTCAAGAACCTATATGTTCTTGAGGTACAAGATGCATGCAAAGGATTGAGGAGTAAGTAAAGGCTAGATACTTAGTGGTTTTAAGGGAGAGTGAATTACCTCCTAACATGCAGCCCTAGAAGAAGCCTCAGAACCAACTTTAGAAAGTTGATGAGAAGCCATAATTAGAGAAGTAGAGAGGAGACTGAGTGGAGGCATCCGCTCAAGCAGAGATCTCCAGTAGGGGGAAATTTCGAGCCAAGTGGGCAAAGGGAGCACATGCAACCATACCTCCAAGTGAGAGGTGGGGTGATGTGAAGTAATAGTCCCAAGAGTGCAGAACTTTGGGTAGGGTCCATTGAGATGTTTTGTCTCATGGATCATTACATTTCTAAAAGAACCCACAAGACATAGTAGTAGGATGGATCAGTGGAAGTTGATGTAGTCAGATGTCAGAGTGACAGAGGTAGAGACTAGCAGCAACCAGATATTGGGGAGCACAAAGCAGAGTTGGCAGTAGTGCAGAGGCATCAGAAGCAAAAAGTTTTCAGTAGATAGTGAAGGACCTAGTAGTAGTCAGAGACTCTAGTGATAGATGCATCATGTTGATTCAGGTTGGATTTTTTTTCTTTTTTCTTTTAAGAAGTTGCAATAGCAACAACACTAGAGAGAAGTGTTACATGCAGAACATTACAAAGGCACTAGATTAGGATAGAGTTGAATTCCTTTATTTTTGAGAGGGAATGTTGAAAATAACAATAAGAAATGTTAAAAATAACATCTAAAAATCCTAATTTAATTTGTCCTTGAATTAAATTAGGAATTAAGTCGAAATTCTATTCTCATATAAACTTGTAATAGTTAAATAAGTTAATTTGATTTAGTTGGCTTAGGAAATTCGAGTTGGAAGTCTATATAGAGTCATGTAGATTGATACCTAAATTTTAGGGGGCTTAGGTTGAGCTATTATTGAGTTGTAATTATTTAATTCAGTTTAAATGAGTTATAGTTAGTTAAACTAGCTCTATCTATTAGAGGAACTAGTGAGTGGTCAGGTGAATTAAATTGGAAGTATTTCACACGCACTGATCAATCAGATAACTAAGAAATCACTCAAAATAGCTCATGAATTTCAATTCAAATGAAGACCCCATTGAGATTTGAGTTTAGGGGAAATGTACTATTAATTGTATAATTTTCTGAGTTGTACAAGTGGTTCATGTAGTCAAAGGAAGGCCTAAAATAAATCATTCCTTAATTAGAGAAATTGCCTTGAAAATGAGGAATGAAGGCACAAGTTTAATCATTTTTTTAGTGAGCATGAGTTCGTGAGACCAAGCAATAGGAAGAACAAGTTTGTGTGTGGAGCTTGTGGGCACAAGGATGTAGGGGCTTGGTAGGAAACAAAATTGGCTAAGTGTTGGCTTGAACTGGCTTGTAAGGCAGAGAGATAGATTGTACTTGTGTAATAATTTTTCGGGTTGAAAAAGCATTGTATTTTATTCTTATATATTCTAGTTAATACAATATAGATAATTGAGGTTTTGAGTAGTTGCTTTCCCCAGAAAAAATTTGTGTTATGTGCAATTGAAATTCTTCATTTTCTTCTTAATGTTTTCATCAATCAATTTTTGTTTCCACTGAATATTAGAGCGATTCTTGTCTTGTGTTTTAGTATATCACATAAGCTATTGAATATAAAAGTAAAAATATAAACCATGGTCTCACTTGACCTTTGTTTCAACTTTGCCAACTCATTGAACATAAACTTGATGGTGCCGGTCAAGCTTTCAAGATCAATAAATTCATTTTCCTTGGCTTTACTTGGAGAGGTTGAGACCTGTTTTCCATGTCTTTGGAGTCCTTGGATGGTTCATCATCTACAAAGACTCTAATTGCATGTAATTCCTTTTCAACTGTGATTTCTTCTTCATAATTTTATGCTAAAGTCTCTTTCACAATTCTTTTCACAAATTGCATGATGCTTGTCGGCAAGGCAAATGTGTAGTAATCAATATTGATGGAATCATGAGGTTTCATGTTTGTGGGGATTTTTTTCAAGATATGATTAAACCTATGGTTAAAATCTTTCACTTTCTCTTTCTACTCCATCTTAATATTGTCCAACTCTCTTAACAACATGGCGTGTGTTTTGTCATGAACAAAATTTTCAAGAAAAATATTTTTAAGCCCCTTCCAATTCTAGATAGAGTTTGGAGGAAGACTGTGGTACCATACAATTTCTCTACCATCTAAGGCACACAGAAAAAGTATACATGCAACATCATCGTAACATGCCTCTAGAATTTATAGATGTAGGTAGAAGTTGTCCAAATGGTCCTCCACTTTCACTGCCTTGTCAGTTCATACTTCATTACCAACTTCTTCGGGTGCCTCGACATCTTGTGTAGAACACTCGGTAGTGAAAGTGGGCCCTAAGACATCCAGTCTAGATATTGGTATGCCATATTTTCGTCTTTGTTTTCCTCCTCTCTATCAGAATCTGATCGATCTTCTTCTTTGTCGTCACCGCCTAACTCACAAAATGTATCTTAAGAGAGTACAACATTATCTTTGTCACCACCATTATAACATGGAGGATGCTATGGTTTCTCTGCATTTTCTACAGACTCTTCTAACTCTTCAAGGGTGGCGACAACAAAATATTCAACATTTGAAATCATTATCCTAGTAGAAGTGGTTTGGTTACTCTTTGGGAAAAAAGGAAGATTATGTATAACTGGAATCAATACAATAAATCTTGCAAACCTACGGGTTATAGGATGTGTTGTGGCTCGTTTTCACTATGTTCAAAATGTGAAAAAGAAAAAAATATATTAAAAAAAAAATCTCATAAAGAAAAAATTAGAATTACTTTAGCATGATACTTTGTTTTCCAAGAATGGTAGAAGTGGATTAACATTCAACTGAGACAATGCATGATTAAATATTATTAATGATTAGAGGGGCCCGACAGGAGTCCAAATGGTCAAAATATTAATGGTCAAGCATGTTTGTCGTGCGGTCTCAATGGAGATATCGGGCCCTCCCGATGGAAGAAACCCGACATCAGAACAAGCGTGCAATTTATTGTTGTGCGTTCCCCCGTAAAAGGGTTAGCATTAAACCACTGACTTATGATCAATGGTAGAGATATATTGCAACATCACCTGTAGATGGTCACACCTACCACCATGGGTGCTGCCATGAACAATAAGGGGGATGCTACCAAGGATCTATGACAAGTGAGCGTGATTGCTCCCCGTCATCACACATCACAGCCATGTAATCCACCTCCACCGCGTGATCACTATCACATCACCACTTCATCAACACCACATCATTCCATACACCTGTATCTTTCACATTCAATTATGTTTTCCATCACCTTTTCCTGTTTACCCATAAAACCCCATTTATTACTTTCATAGTTCAAATTGTTTGATCAAGTTTTCACATATTTGTAAGCACATTCACATCTACCAGCTCATCAATTAGGACTCCAACATCAACTAGAAATGTCCAAGTATTTATCCACTATGTTACCTCCTCTCAGTCATTTAAAATGTTGAAGAAAGTTTCAATGTCCGTTTCTGCACCCATATTTCCCTCATGGACATAGAAAGAGATTTTTTCGACCATGTTTTCTTATTGAACCTAATGTAACTCCACAAAATATTTTAGTTGGTTAGGCAAACTCGCCTGTATATTCTGCAGTCATAAGTTCAGGCTTATTTTCTACCATAATCCCCGAGACATATGTTTACCCAGAATTCATTAATTGGTTGGTCTCTTCCCTATATCCTCAGAAGTGTTTCGTAATGAATGCACTAGGGGAAAATATATTTCAAGTACCTAACCTACTAATCCAACAAGATCTTGATTTTCCACCTTCAAAACACTACATTTCATTTTCAGAGGAAACCCTAGTAACAAGCTTTCAAAATTTGTCTATAAGATATTATGCCTAATTATCATTTTCTCTTATGCCATCAGGACATAATTTATCTACTGAACCAACTCAGTTTCCCCTAGAAACTTTTGATGAGCATTTTAAGCCAATTTTACAATTAATTTTCAAGATTATGGGAAAAGAGAGTACTTCTATTATTGATCGTTTTGTTCTAGGGATGTTTAATTTAGTCATGCATCTAGAAACTGTTCTTGATATACCAACCTTATGGGAGGGGCTAGTGAACTCTTAATTGTCAAATCTAAGTCTTACTGGTTGTTTCGAATTTCCATTGCTATTTACCTACTTGATCCTTTATGTCCATGTGGAAATATTCATGCACCCTGGCCTGAATATAATGAATGTACACAAAAGGAAGCATCCATTAGTAAACTTGACAAACATTGTGGGAAGTCACCCTAATCATGTCAGCTATCTATTTGATTACAAACAAATCTATTTCACCATGCATTTTGCTACAAGCTCAATATTTCTTAAAACCCATCAAGGATGTCAAAAGTATGGGATTGGCTTCAGTTTTAAGATCATTTTGAGATATGTTTATATGGAGCAAAGGTTTCCCCTTACAAGCTTCATTCTTTTGTACCAATAGAATCTTTACTTTGGAATTTCTTAGACAAATTTTGAATATAGATCAAGTTCATTTTGTGCTTGCAAAGAAGGGACATTTATTCAAGTTGCCCAAGACTATTGGGCCTTTTGTTGTTAATAATAGACATGCCATGGAGGAAGTTGAGAAAATGTTCCAAAACATGCAATTACAACAAAGGTATAAATGGCCTTATACTCCATATACAAAACAAGGGTGGAGAATTCTTATGCTCCATATACACATGAATCTAGACTAGAAATTGAGAAATTAGCTAATGGTGGTAAATCTAAAGCAGAAATGGGAATGGATATTGAAACTCCCCATCCTATATAAAAAGGCTTGAAGGGAGGAATTGAAGAGATAATTCATATTAGTGATGAAACAAGTCACAACTCCAAGTAAACAATATTACATGGGGAAGAAAAGGAGTTTGAGCCTTTGGTTGAAAGTTCCTCTACTGCACCTGGTTTCCAATTACAATTAGGCGAAGAGACACACACACCTTCTGCCCCTATTCCTAAAAAGTCTCCACATAGTCGTGTCTCAGTTTTAAAAGAGTTATACAGATAGATTGAGGAAAAGAATAAGAAGATTAAAGAGAATGTTATGTCCAAACTTAAAGATTAGTCAGTACCATATTATCACACTAGGTTACTATCAACTATGGATTTAGAAAGGAATCAATTGAAACTACCTTTTTCTCATCCTTCATCATTAACTGTTTCTTCATCAGTTGTTTTCAGAACTGTGAAACTAACTGTAGATGCAAGGGATATTCCATTTCTTGACAGGATCAACTAGTACAGGAAAACTAGAGAGTTTATCTATAGCGATTTGAGTAAAACATACCTAGTAGCAAGAAAAACAAAATATTTATTGGGGAAGATGGTAAATCAATTGAAGCTGGAAAAGGAGAAATCCAAATCCTTGTTTACTCAAAAATGAAGAACTGAAAAATTTAATTGTAAATATTGGTGTAAATCTTAAAGATAGATATGTGGTGCAAAATATTTTATGGGGGAAGAGAAAAAAAATTCAAGTGTTGAGAAAGAAATTAGAGTTTCCTGTAGTAGAACATGTTATGGTCCCAAAGGTAGCCTAAGTGGAGAAAGAAGGAGATTTTAATCAAAGAATTGTTGGAGAGAAATAATGAAGTGTTTGCCTTGAAAGAATTTAATACTAGCTTGCAGCAAGGGGATACTCATGTTTGCACCATTTCAGTACAACTAGATTCATAAGATCCAATTGATTAATTAACCAGGGTTATGAGTGAATTGAAAAATTCAGAGGATGAAATGAAGAAAATGTAGAAGAACCTAGATGACACAAAGAAGCTTCTAAAAATTAAAGAAAGGTAGCTAACTATGGTGAAAGATAATGCATCACAATATCAGAAAATTTATCAGACAAATTGTGATGAGATCAAAGAGTTGAAGGAGAAGGTAAAGGGGTATATGTCACCTATAAAAGCCAGAGAAATAACATGGAATGATATTATCCAACAAGTAAAATATATTTAGGATTATATGTTAATAATAGTAGAAGAGATCATTGTCAGTGACTTGGAAAGCATCATTGCTGCCCATAAAGAGAAAACACCGTAACATGCCCAATTATTAAAGAAGATGATTTATTTTATTAATTCTAAATCATCTAAGGAATTAAGAATTATGAAAGTTCAAGATAGAACAAAGATGGCGTTGTAAATAAATAAAATGGTGCAGAAAAATTTATACAGGAAAAAAACAGAGACCAAGCTTGGTGAGATCAACGAATCTGTCATGGAATTTAATACAAATTTAGATAAAAGGATGTGGACAAGATTTCCCTCTTTTTGGGATCAACAAGGAATTTTTCTTCCATGGGAGACTTATGAGACTTTGTTGGTATAAGCAAAGAGTAATATTGGTTCCTCTCATGAGAAAACAACAGTTCTTAAAGGGTCAACTATTGTCAGTTACCTTCACAAATAGTTTCAACTATTGTGGTTAATTAAAACCTTTTTTACATAGAGGCCATCTTAGAGTCAGATTACTAATTTTAGTATGAATCATACAAGGTTTGTCAAATGTCCAAGTTCAGACTTGACAATATGAAAATATGTAGAGCATGGATATTTCCAACAACAACAACAATTAAGGCTAGAATTTCTACAAGTGAGCTTTCACAGGGATAACAAGTTATCTAATGAACAATGGCTACCTGTTTATTTTATGAAATATTTGATACATTGGATTTGTAATATTGACACTATTTTTTTGTTAATTTTATAAATGTTTGAGTCCTCAGAAGGATCGAATAGGACTTAAATTAGATTCAAGGTAGTTTTAGAAGTTTGTGACAGTTAACAATTTTTGTAATTGTCACCATTGTAATGCGACTATAAAAAAGAATATCTTGAAAAGTGTTTTTATCTTAGAAAGTTCCCTTTACATTACCCATGAAACAAACTTATGAACTATCATAATGGGACACCAATTAAAATTCACTATCTTTCTGTATGGATGTCCTAGGAATTGAACTATACTCAGCCAGGGGTTGTTCTAGGGTTACAACAAGAAAAATGGCCTAGATCTGGTCGTAAGAGATTTCACAAGTTTGTACAAGCTCAAGATGAAAAGATACACCAACTTTAGGAATATGAGCAAGGGAGGTGTTGGGAATATTATTTCCTTGATCAGAGGAAGTAGCGTTAGGGTGGGTGAGGTTATCAACTATAAAAATATGGCTACCCTCCTTCTAGCACTGGAAATGTTGATGGTGTTGGACCCGTAAAAAATCAAGGGGTTTCCCCAATATGTGGTCCCAATTAGACCTCACACTGTTTGGGATAGGAGCCCCATCCAGAATATGGCACAGTTGTCTTTTTCTTAAAAAAAATTCCATGGCCCTAACTGTTAGCAAGAGAGAGGAGTGAAAATGTGCCTTCAAAAAGAAAGTAAGTGTGTCTGGTGAGTGTTCAGTTGTAGGCGTGTGAAGGTTCTTCTACTGTGGAGGGAAGGAGAAGGTGAGCCTCTAAGAGAGAGGTAATAGTACCACCCTATCAGAGACACACACAAATTGAAAGGATCCGTTTAACATCCAACCAAATAGTCCACAAAGTTGTGATGATCATTGCAACCAATACAACACATTCTCAATATGACAAGCACTAAAATAACCGAAATAGTTAACCTAATTTAGTATAGGTGAAAGAAAACATGAATCATAAAAATTCACAGAATAGTCTTACAAATATTCATAATCCATGCATGAAAAACTCATTGGCCATCAGGCTTCATATATTAAGTAAAAGTCCGAAGAAACATGTATATATCGAATACCACTAGCTTCAATAGTGGTGCATTGGAGATACCACTTTCTCCTCAAAAGAACTAGCTTGTCTCTCTAATGCCTTGTAGGAGGAGTCAAGGTGAGAATTCCTTTTCTCATACAATAAGGGTGTATATATAAGAAATGGGGTGATGATTTACCTCCCTTGCGACACTTTGACTACCCTCATGACTATTTGACTTCCTATGACTTTTCGAATTTAGATGACTCATCATCATCTGTACATGTCCTTTGGACTTCCAGTTTACAATACATTTTCGAATAAGAAATTACATAATCCACAAGAATAATGCGAAATTTGACGACTCATGACATGACACTGCTGGCATGGACTTATTGATGACATGGCAATGTCAATCTGTTCTTTCTTCTCCTTGCTATGTGTCTCCTTGGGAATTCTCTTTTGTCTAGATCCATATGGATTAGAGGTAAGGAGTCTTTAGTGATATCAGGTCTTGAAGTGTGGTCGCAAACTAGTGTCCTTTTTCTTTCTCTTTATTGATCAACTTGCATAATCAACTACAAAGATATATTCCAAAATGTTTCCCTTCTCCATCTCCTTCATCATATTATCATGGTATGATAGAGTTCCTACATCTACAATTCACTCATGAAAAGATGACATCAGTCCGATAAACCCCTAGTCTAAGATGTTGCATGTTGATCCACTGACTAAGCCAGAATTGGGTGGCAGGTTGAGGGAGAGCCTCAGTGACTACACAATTTCACAACTCAAGAAGTCAAAGGTGAAGCTTGAGCCTTGAGACTATGCAATGCATTGTTCTGGATGGACTTAGGAAGTAGATTACACAGTTTTGGAGCTCAGTGAGCTAGGTTGGAGGGTTGAGCATTGATTTTTCCTGCTGCCTAGTTTTGGAAGGTAACATAGGCCAAGTTGTTTAGAAATTATGTAGCTCAAGATCCCAAGGGATGGGCTTCAGGTCAAATATTGCATAATTCTTAGTTGAGGCCAGGTTGGAGGGTTGAATTGCACAATTTTGGAGGCCAAGGTCTGGGCTTGAGCACTAAAACTAGGCAGTGCGCAGTCCTAGAAGGCAGGAATTGTGAATTGCGTAGTGTCAAGAGGAAGGGTTGTAGCTGGAGGGATGAAACTATGCAATGCATAGTTCAGAGAGGTCAGATGAGGCTAAGTTTCTTGGTTGGAGAGCTTTCAGAATTTGACTAAGTGTGGGATCGATGAAGCTGATGTGGAAAATGATAATACTCTATTGTGATCACACACTTAACACTTGATGAAACAAAAACATAGATCATCTAGGACACATGAACACATACTTCCCTCCCTGTGACAACTTTGCGACAACTCACGAAAAGTGCAACACTAAATATACACTTTGCGACGGGTGTGACAACACTTGTGTTACAATGCTTACAACTTTAGGAATGAGTGTGACAAATGTTTACATGGCAAGATTAACTCATTTACACAAAGATAACCCATCGAAACCAACAAAACAAGCTTATAAACATCATGCGATACTTAAAATGTGAATATATGAAATTTTTGTTTTTTTGCAAAAGGCACGAAAACACTTAGACAAAACACATACAATGGGTCTCAATTTTTGTGACGACAATATGCAAGACCAAGGTAGGTTCTTAAATTCGGTGTAGGCCAAAATTTTGGAGGGTGTTGTAGTAACAATAATACTTGGTGACACGCTAGTAAAATTCCATCTTCTATATTTTGGTTGACTCTTCTGTGCAGGGTCTCTATTCTTTAGGGAATATCTATTCATCTTGCAGATTAATTTGGCTTCCCCACTTACCCCGTGAATAAACATGGTCCCCTTTGTGCCTTCTCGGTTGAAAACAATCAAAAGGTTCAATAATATCGCAATTCTTTGAATTGGAAAGGGTAGTGTGGTTTGCGAGCTTTAGATTTTCAAAGTATAGCTTTTCATCTCTAGTGTTTCTCTAATACCAACAGACTTGGATAGAACCATGACAGAGTCACTACAAAAAAACAAACATTGCTTCACTGCCAGTGATTCTGGACAGTACCCAGGTGGAGTTGATTTCTCAAGCTCTTTGCACAAGAAGCGTTTCTCTTCTTTCACCTTTATTTATATATTTAAAGAGGATTGTGCAGAGGCGCTTATTCATTTTATGGTTGGAAGAGGGATCTCGACTTATTGAGAGTAGGAGAGAGTGTTCCTTTAGAGAAGCATATAGAGACCTGATTTAGGTTTTCTTATTTCTATTTTCTGCTTTTCCTCTTCTACTGATTGGATAAAAGTGAATACACCAAAACATAAAGAACTGAGTGTGGGCTTAAGGTTTCCAAAATAGATACTAGTATCATGGTTCAACCAAAACTCTCCTTATGAATGAATCATATTTTCCATTAGAACATCATTGACCAAAATATGTAACCAACATAAAGAAGGACGACCAGAGGTTAGCCAAATGTTATAGTGTCACAAGGCTCTTTTCAATTCAGCCACACACAAAGCAATCCAGAAAACACGTTCACACACGACGTTTATTTAAACAAAAGAAAAAAAAACACAAGACCAAACAAAGTGAAAATAAAACAAACTATGTACATAGGGCAAGGCACAACCCCAGGTCATCATTGAATATATTGTTTTAAGTCTTGGCCATTGACCGAAAGAGAGTCAATCTTCCCATCTAGTGAATTAAGACGATATGTGTGTTGGCCAAGCTTTTTGTGTATAGTGAATGGTCCAATCCAAAAGGATTTGAACTTAGTGTGTTTGCCTTTGTCCTCGTGGGATTTGTCCCACTTCAAGACTAGGTCACCCACACCAAATTAATTTTTCATTGTAGACTTCTTATCAAGCCACCATTTGAACCAATAAGCATGGATTTCCTTGGGATTCTTGTGAAAGATGAAGGGCAAGAAAATAGATGCTCAAGGATAGGAAGCCTCATTTTTCATACCCCATGAAGTAAGGAGATGTATTCAAAGAAGGTTTTGGCGTGACTCGGTCATCCCATATGGCATTCACCAAAGTGGAGTTCCAGTTCCTCTGTTAAGAGAAAACAATCTTCTTGATAATGCGGATGAGATTTTTATTTGTAGACTCGGCTTGAAAATGTACTTGCAGATAATAATTATCTGAATGTTTCAATGCAATTACATTTTCAAATGAAAAATGATATAATATTAATTATGAAAAATGTGTTGCATTGTTCAAAACAATTGAATTCAGAACAATGAACCTGGAAATGATATTATGCTTCAGGAAGTAGATGAATTCCTGATCATTCACTTGCTTTAGCGGAATTGCTTGTGCCCACCGTATGAAGTAGTTTGTAGCAGAGAGAATGTAGTGGTACTGCTTTGACGAGTGTGGAAAAATCTCACCAATCACATCTAGGCCCCATTGTTGAAATGATTCTTCCACTCTAATAGGCTACAACGAGGCAACTAACTTCTTACTTTGATCATCACACTTCTAATAGACTGGACACTTGCGTCATATGCATGAGAATATTTGAATAATGTGGGCCAATAGAAACTGATCCACATGACTTTGTGCACAGTTGTATCACCCGTAAAGTGTCCCCCAACTGGTCCATCATGGAGATCACACAATAATTTCTCTGAATTGTGAGCTTCCAAGCACCTAAGCAGTACTCCATTATGGTGCTTTCTGCAAATCAACCCATGCACCAAATTATATGATAATTCTTTTAGTCTAACTACCCTCTTTCGTAGTGCTGATAAGTGTGAGGGAATTGTGCCATGCTCAAGATACTGGTGCACATTAGTGTACAAAAAGTTTTTGATAATAGTGGGGGAAGATCTCTTAATGTTATGCATTTCGATTTCCTGATCCCATCTGTATGGATCTTCTTATTTTGCATCCACCTCTTTTGCTACTAACCAACATAGGTCGTGGCCCTTGATAATGTGAATTGGTTTTAATTCTAAGTCACATTCTTGTAGACCCATCATCTAGTTCAGCCTTCTCTCACCCAACTCTTGTTTGAAAAACAATGATCTTATCAAGTTTAGGATTCTGTGATCCATATCTAATTTATAAGAAGAAATTTTTCGCTAATAATCACATCAAGGAATATTTATCGACGCGTTTCGAACCAACCAATGTGGTTCATCGTTAGGACAAGATGAAGAGTCATATCATGGCAGAAAGTTAAATAGATAGACAAATCCTTCCAACAAATATAAAGAAATGACTACTTTTGACTCCATCAAAAAATAGGGGAAGAATTCATTTAATCATAATTTAAATAATTAAGTCAACTATATATCAATAGATATTA
>APFE031503715.1:42357-66826 GCA_000404065.3 Pinus taeda | reverse complement strand
TATTATCCTTGCTCCATTGTGTAGCTCCATTTGCGATCCACCGATTTCGGCAATCGCACCATCGCATCATGCGTATATATATGTGTAACCTTGCTCCATTTCGTTCAACGATTGCGATCCGCCGATATCGGCGATCGCGGTATCGCATCGGCCCAGTCCCATCACATGTTATGCCTCTGACTACCTTTGCCTGTCATCGCTAATTACGATTTCTGATTGGATCTGGGCCATTGATTGGCTAGATCTGAAGGCCCCTATGCAAACACTGTTCAAGCCTCTGATTGCCTTGTTTTCATGGTTTTCTTCATGTTTTTAAGGCCTGATAGTGTAATCCGATATTTCTAAGACCTCCCCTTTTTCGGTGGTTTTTCCCTTTTGGGAGATTTGGAAGACTAAGAGGGTTTTTAGACCCATTATTCAAGGGATTTTGCCTCTTCTTTTTCTTTGAAAAAGGGTAGCCTTATTTTATGATAGCTCTCCCTTCTGAAGTCTATTTTCGCCCATTTAAGTTGCGTTGGATTCAGAATGGAGGGATCTCTACAATGAGACTATTTTTGAGAGTAGCCTGCGACTTTCATTTTCCTCTGATTTACAAAGGATTTGTGCTATTTGGCACCTTTTACCTCTTACATGAAGTCTTTTAGACTTAGAGGTTTATCCAAGATCCATTTTTGGATCACACCTTCCCACTAAAAGAACTTTTGGTCTCCAAAAGACTGATACATTGATCTGAACAGTAAATGAGAGTGACTCACCCTCTTCTTTCAGCCTCCAATACACTTGCCTTTGCATAGGGCCTCTAAACCACAGTTTTTGAACACTTCCCTTCTTTGATGGGTTGGTCTTCCTGGGAAGAACTATCTTCTTCCTTGCCTTCCTGCAGAACTTCTATTGTACTGGTAAGTACATCTACTCCACAAAACTTTCATCTGTACCTGTTTGACAAGCTGCCAACAGAACATGCATACAGACAACAACTAGATGGAATAAACTCCTGCTTCAACAAAAGAAACAAATTTTCACATCTTGTGAACACCTCCATGTCTTATATTTGTATACAAATGATGGACTAGATAACAAGCCCACAGAACATGCCTTTAAAACAAATGACCCTTCAAGTAAAGCACATAGAAAAAGACCATTAGGACTCTTTTTCAAGAGATGAAACACTTCATCATTATCTCCATTTGGAGACCAAGTTAACTTCTTCCAAGTCAACATGGCATCATATGCATGTCAAAGGAATCAACCCTACAAGTTAATTACACATACATATTCAAAAACAAGGAAATCATTAGCATCCCTATGTTCATGCATATCAAACTTATGCATGCATTTCATCCTTCAACTTTCGCTTAAGCACACTGTACTTTCAAAGCTGAAATGAAATATAATGTAGATGCACCAACAGACATGCTATCTCAATCGGATAAGAACTCTAACCGTTCCTTACCAATCCCTTCCAAAGGTACTACCTTTCTCTGCACATCAACATCATCATGTGAATCATTTTGAGACACATCATTCATGGAATCTTCACTTCCATTTCTACCATCTTCTCTTTCCACTTTCTTCAGCTTTTGTGGAAGCATTGTTGGATTTAGTGTCCAAAATTTTGCAGCAAGATGTCCTTGCTTATGGCAGTAAGTGCACTGCATGTGCATCCTCTTGTCAACATGATTTGCCTTGTCCAATGGACCTTTAGCTTCTTGCTTCTTTTCCTTCTTCTGCTTCCTGTATGTGGCCATTCTCTTCCAACATCTAGAAACATAATGGTTATCCAAACCACAAAATGAACAAGCAATTCTTTTCCCATTTATATGTGGAAATTCATTATGCTTTGCAAAGTCAAAAGGAATATGTTTACAACTAGATTTATACCTATCTCTTTCACCTTTATTGCCTTCATGAGGTGGTGAAGCAAATGAAGAAGTGGCTCCCTTTTGAACACCATCAATCTCTTCAAGGTTGTTGGAGTCTCCCCAACTCTCTGGTTCAAGTGTGTGCTCCTGAACACCTACATTCTGCAAATGATGTTTCAAGCCATTGCATTCCTCTTGAATACAACCTTCACACTTCTGAGGTAGAGGACATGAAATGAAACTCCTTCTTGGGACTATTTCAATGGCCTTCATGGAAGCTTTGGAACTCTGTCCATAATATTGTCCATAGCCAAGATTCAAATACTTATGCCTTTCCTCAACCATTATTGGTTCAACAATACCTTGTGCATGCTTTCCCAAGCCCTTTCCTTCATAGCCCATATTGGACATTAGCTTGGAACCTATGCCTTTAGTATGTTTTTCAAAAGAACTAATATAAGCATTCTCAGAATAATTTGAAGACAAATTGGAATGGTTTACCACTTCTTCAAGCTAATACTTGACTAAGGCTTCTTGGGCAACAAAGAGTTGTGTTTCCAACTCATGCATCCTTTTCAGGTTCATATTTTTAATATGAAGTTGCATCTCCATTTCCTGCAATTTGTCAGCAAGCAACTGCTTCTCTTCCTTCATGGAATTCAACTGCTTTCTAAGCATGATGCTCTTCCTTCCATCCTCATACATTTCTCTCACCATATCCATCATGGTGGACAATTCTTGTTTCATGTCTTCATCAAGGAATCTTGTGAAGAGAGCAGAGGACCCACTTGTAGAAGTTGTCATTATGCCAATGAAAAGAAAACTTCATCAGGATAAATAAAGAGCTTATTTAAGCAACCTCTTGCAACAAACCTCTTGTGTTTTGAGTTTCCTTGAGGTCCTTTGGGATAAGAAGAGTGCCTTCAACCCTTCTCCTTCTTGTCCTTCTTGGACTGAGCTATCAATAGCTTTCCCTTCACCTCTACAAACTTAGAAAATAGTCAGTCTGCAAAACAAGCATACAATCAGCCTCTTTCTGTTCAAACACCTTTCAGACAAGCAATATTTTCTTTGTTAATCAAGCATTCTGATATAACCTTCTTTGAAGGTGGGGTTAATCAAACCTCAGGCTCTGATACCACCTGATTTGGAAATGGGGCTCTTAGGCTTCTTGTTTAACTTACAAGAACCTCTCCCACTTCCAAAGCTTGAAATATTCCCAAGTCTTAATGATTAACCAATGCGGGATTAAAAATGCTTGACAATATAGTGTAGGTGTATGCTTTCATTTATTTTAAATTCTATTGTTTTGTTGTGAGTTGATGTGCTCAAACTGATATACAAATATACATAAAAATAAATAAAGCAATAGAGACAATGCAGCAATAAAGCAGACACATGAACAACAATATTAATTTGGAGTTCACCCACAACACTTGGGCTACATCTCCGTGAGCTCTAGTAATTCAACTAGGCTCTCTGGGATTATGGTATTAGTCCTTTTTACAAGCCCTTGGCCCAAATCCTTTTGTTTTTCACATAAACAGTGGGTTTAGACACCATTTTATCCCTTGGCTCTTGAAGCTTTAGTTCTTGGCTCTTGGTTCTAGCTCTTGGCTCTGACTCTAGGTCTTTGGATCTTGGTTCTGGCCCTTGGCTTTGACTCTGGCTCTTTGGCTCTGGCTCTCGGCTCTTGTCTCTTTGATCTGGCTTCTTTCTGCCCTCTATCAGGTTACAACTCTCTCTGGGCTTTTCACTTGAACTCCAAGTGACTCCCTTGGCTGCATTTTTGCTTTTGCATCACCTCTTTAGCTTAGCTTCCTACTTTTTCTTCCCCTTCAACAACAAATAACAACTCGGCCACCATCAATAACTCAACAGCCCTTTGTCTTTGACAGTAATGGCTTTTAAGCCAAATCATGCTGCCTATTCATTTTCCCTCTTGGTCTCTGCAACTTCCAGCTTTGGTCCACTCAAATCCCTTCTCTGAGCGTTAGCATCATTTCTAAACATTCTCGGGGATGGGTGCCACCTATAACATAACGGAAGGGGAAATTGGCACTTGTAATCCTTTGAAACAATCATTTTCTATTAACACAGGAAAACGCTGCAAAACATGGAAGAATCCGCAGAACACTATTCATATGGACTTGGAATTCTCATAACCTCGCTTTATAGCACTATCAAGTCTGCCTGGGAGTCGCTATCGCATATCGCAATTGGCATGTCCCGTTGTATTTCGAAATACATTTAAAAATGGCATTTGGTGGATCTCAAATCTTATGAGATAACGCCTACTTTTCCATCAGGTCTAGCTATCGCATCGTGCAAATCTTATATATTATAAGTATTATATACGCTATAGTACTATATATAATAGTATATATAGATTATACTATATTACTATATCATATATATAATATATATCATATTGCCGCACGCATTATACTACATATCTTAATATTATAATTATTTCTATATTATATATATATATAGCTATATATATATATATACTATATATATTATACTATAGCTAGTTAATATATAATTATATATATATTATATATACCAGATATACTATATATATATATATACGTATTATTACATACGCTAATTACATATATATATACATATCTATCTATCTATCTATCTATATATCTATATAACATCCCTACTCCATTGTGTAGCTCCAATTGCGATCCACTAATTTCGACGATCGCAACATCGCATCATGTGTATATATATGTGTAAGCCCTGCTCCATTGTGTTCGTTGATTGCAATCTGCCGATATCAGTGATCGCGGTATTGCATCGGCCCGGTCTCGTCACACGTTATGCCTCCAACTACGTCCGCCTATCTCTGCCAATTACAATTGTCGATTGGATCTGGGCCGTTGATTAGCTAGATCCAACAGCCCCTGTGAAAACACTGTTCAAGCCTTCGATTGCCTTATTTTCATAGTTTTCTTCACGTTTTTAAGGCTTGATAGTGTAATACGATATTTCTAAGACCTCCCTTTTTCGGTGGTTTTGCCCTTTTGGGAGATTTGGAAGACTAAGAGGGTTTTTAGACCCATTATTCAAGGGATTTTGCCTCTTCTTTTCCTTTGAAAAAGGAAACCTCATTTTATGATAGCTTTCCCATTTGAAGTCCATTTTCGCCCATTTAAGTTGTGTTGGATTCAGAATGGAGGGATCTATGCAATGAGACTATTTCTGAGAGTAGCCTGTGACTTCATTTTCCTCTGATTTACAAAGGATTTGTGCCATTTGGCACCTTTTACCTCTTACATGAAGTCTTCTAGACTTAGAGGTTTATCTAGGATCAAATTTTGGATCAAAGATACTACTTAGTATGAGTTTTATTCCTAAACACCTCATGGGAGGTGGTCTTCATCCGAAATCCTTAGTGCATGTGTAGCTAATGTGTTGAGAACACCTAAATTTTGAGAAGGGAAATGATAGGAATTGGCATGAAGATATTGCTTAGTCCGAGCTTTCTTCTGAAACACCTCATGGCAGATGGTCTTCATTAGAAATATTTAGTGCACGAGTATCTAACATGTTGATAACATCTAGGTTTTGAGCATGGAAATGAAGGGGATTTGGCATGAAGAAACTAATAAGTATTATTTTTTCTTTTGAACACCTCATGGGAGGTGGTCATCATCAGAAATACTTAGTGCACGAGTAGATAAGGTGTTGAGAACACATAGGTTTTTAGGAGGGAAACGATGGAATTTGGCATGAAGATACTACTCTGTATGACTTTTCTTCTGAAACAACTCATGGGAGGTGGTCTTCCTCAGAAATCCTTAATGTATGAGTAGCTAACATGTTGAGAACACCTACATTTTGAGCAGGGAAATGATGGGATTCGGCATGAATATTTTTCTCGGTATGAGTTTTCTTCTGAAACACCTCGTGGGAGGTGGTCTTCATTAGAAATCCTTAATGAACGAGTAGCTAACGTGTTGAGAACACCTAGGTTTTGAGCAAGGAAATGATGGGATTTTGCATGAAGATACTGCTCAGTGTGATTTTTCTTTCAAAACACTTCGTGGGAGGTGGTCTTCGTTAGAAATCCTCAGTGAGCGAGTAGGCAATGTATTGAGAACACCTAGCGTTTGAGTAAGGAAATGATGGGATTTTGCATGAAGATACTGCTAAGTAGGAGTTTTCTTCTGAAAGACCTCATGGGAGGTTGTCTTCATTATAAATTCTCAGTGCATGAGTGGCTAAAGTGTTGAGAACACCTAGGTTTTGAGCAAGGAAATGATGGGATTTGGCATGAATATACTACTTAGTATGAGTTTTATTCTGAAACACCTCATGGGAGGTCGTCTTCATTAGAAATTGTCATTGCACGAGTGGCTAACGTGTTGGGAACACCTCGCTTTTCAGTAGGGAAATTATGAGATTTTTCATGAAGATATTGCTCAGTAAGAGTTTTCTTTCGAAACACCTCAAGGGAGGTTGTCTTCGTCAGAAATCCTAAGTGCATGAATGGTTAATGTGTTGAGAATACCTATCTTTTGAGTAGGGAAATGATGGGATTTGGCATGTATATACTACTTAGTATGAGTTTTCTCTTGAAACACCTCATAGGAGGTGGTCTTCTTTAGAAATCCTCAGTGCACAAGTAGCTAACTTGTTCAGAACACCTAGATTTTGAGTAGGGAAATGATGTGATTTGGCATGAAGATACTGCTCAGTATGAGTTTTCTTCCAAAACAACTCATGGGAGGAGGTCTTCATCAGAAATCCTTAGTGCATGAGTAGATAACGTGTTGAGAACTCTAAGATTTTTAATAAGGATATGATGGGAATTGGCATGAAGATACTGCTTAGTATGAGTTTTCTTTTGAAACACCTCATGGGAGGTGGTCTTCATCAGAAATCCTCAGTGCACGGGTAACTAATGTGTTGAGAAAACCTAGGTTTTCAGTAGGGAAATGATGGGATTTGGCATGAAGATATTGCTAAGTGTGAGTTTTATTCTAAAACACCTCATGGGAGGTGGTCTTCGTGAGAAATCCTCAATGCATGAGTAGCTAACATGTTGAGAACACCTAGATTTTGAGCACAGAAATGATGGGATTTGGCATGAAGATATTGCCCAGTGTGAGTTTTCTTCCGAAACACCTCATGGGAGGTGGTCTTTGTCAAAAAGCCTCATTGCATGACTAGCTAACATGTTGAGAACACCTACGTTTTGAGCAGGGAAATGATGGGATTTGGCATGAAGATGTTGCTGAGTATGAGATTTCATCTAAAACACCTCATGGGTGGTTGTATTAGTCATAAATCCTTAGTGCATGAGTAGCTATCGTGTTGAGAAGTCTATTATTTTGAGCATGGAAATTATGGGATTTAGCATGAAGATACTATTAATTATGATTTTTCCTCCGAAACACCTCACGAGAGGTGGTCTTCGTTAGAAATCCTGAGTGCAAGATTAGATTACATGTTGAGAACACCTAGGTTTTGAGCACATAAATGATGGGATTTGGCATGAAGACACTACTAAGTAATATTTTTCTTCTGAAACACCTCATGGGAGGTGGTATTTATCATAAATCCTCAGTGCACGAGTTGCTAACGTGTTGAGAACACCTAGGTTTTGAGTAGGAAAATGATGGGATTTGGCATGAAGATATTGCTCAATATGAGGTTTCTTCTAAAACACCTCATGGGCAGTGGTCCTTGTTAGAAATCCTCAGTGCATGAGTAGCTAACGTGTTGATAACACCTAGATTTTGAGTAGGAAAATGATGTGATTCGACATGAAGATACTGCTTAGTATGAGTTTCTTCTGAAACACCTCATGAGAGGTGGTCTTCATTAGAAATACTCAGTGCATGAGTAGCTAACATGTTGAGAAAACCTAACTTTTGAGCAGGGAAATGATGCCATTTGGCATTATGATACAACTTAGTATGAGTTTTCTTCTGAAACACCTCATGGGAGTTGGTGTTTGTCTGAAATCCTTAGTGCAGGAGTAGCTAACTTGTTGAGAACACTTAGGTTTTGAGTAGGGAAATAATGGGATTTTGCATGAAGATACTTCTTAGTGTGATTTTTCTTCCAAAACACCTCATGGTAGGTGGTATTCAGTAGAAATCATTAGTGCAAGCGTGGCTAACGTGTTGAGAACACCTAGGTTTTGAGTAGGTGAATGATGGGAATTGGAGTGAAGATACTACTCAGTATGAGTTTTCTTTCGAAACACCTCAAGGGAGGTGGTCTTCATTAGAAACCCTCAGTGCACGAGTGGCTAATATGTTGAGAACACCTAGCTTTTGAGAAGGGAAATGATGGGATTTGGCATGGATATAATGATCAATATGAGTTTTCTTCTGAAACACCTCATGGGAGGTGGGGTCTTCGTCAGAAATCCTCAGTGCATGAGTAGCTGACGTGTTGAGAACACCTAGCTTTTGAGCTGGGAAATGATCAGATTTGGCATGAAGATACTGCTCAGTATGAGTTTTCTTCTAAAAAATCTCATAGGAGGTGGTCTTCGTCAGAAATCCTTATTGCACGAGTAGCTAATGTGTTGAGAACACCTATATTTTTAACAGATAAATTATGGGGTTTGGCATGAAGATACTACTGAGTATGCGTTTTCTTCTGAAACACCTCATGGGAGGTTTTCTTTGTCAGAAATCCTCATTGCAAGAGTAGCTAATATGTTGAGGACACCTAGGTTTTGAGTACGGAAATAATGGGATTTGGCATGAAGATACTCCTCGGTATGAGTTTTCTTTCAAAACACCTCATGAGAGGTGGTCATCATTAGAAATGATCACTGCACGAGTAGTTAACGTGTTGAGAAAACCTAGCTTTCGAGAAGGGAAATGATGGGATTTTGCATGAAGAATCTGCTCAGTACAAGTTTTCTACAGAAACAACTCATGGGAGGTGGTCTTCATCAGAAAGCCTTAGTGCACGACTAGCTAACTTGTTGATAACACTTAGTTTTTAAGCATGGAAATGATGGGATTTGGCATGAAGATACTACCCATTATGCATTTTCTTCTGTGAAACCTCATGGGAGGTGGCCTACGTTAGAAATCCTTAGTGTACAAGTAGATAACCTGCTGAGAACACCTAGATTTGGAGCAAAGAAATGATGGGATTTGGCATGAAGATACTGCTCAGTATGAGTTTTCTTCTGAAACACCTCATGGGAGGTGGTCTTCATCAGAAATCCCCAGTGCATGAGTAACGTGTTGAGAACACCTATCTTTTGAGCAGTAAAATGATGGGATTTGGCATGAAGATACTACCCAATATGAGTTTTCTTCTAAAACACCTCATGGGAGGTGTTGTTCATTAGAAATTCTAAGTGCATGAGTGGCTAATGTATTGAGAACACCTAGCTTTTGAGTAGGGAAATGATGGGATTTGGCATGAAGATACTACACAGTATGAGTTTTCTTCCGAAACACCTCATGTGAGCTGGTCTTCGACATAAATCCTCAGTGCGTGAGTAACTAAGTTGTTGAGAACACATATCTTTTGAGCAGGGAAATGATGGTATTTTGAATGAAGAGACTAATTAGTATGAGTTTTCTTTCGAAAAACCTCATGGGAGGCTGTGTTCTTACAGATCCATTTGGGCACATCAATCCCATCATCCATATCATTGTTTTAGGGATCATCAGACCCTAATTTCAGTTGTTACATGCCCTAAACAAGTCACCCCTTTGACACTGTGATACACCAAACACAACATTCAAGGAGATTGCCTGTCCATACTTCTCGGTTCGCTAGGAGGTATTATGCAGTTCACAATTGCTTGGTAAAACTTTTGCCTAGATTATCCCTCTTTTGTTTCATTATGTTACTTTAATTAAAATAAAATTAATTGTCTGCAGATAACATCCTCCATGCTCACTCCTTAGTTGATATTAGGTTGAAACATATGGCAACAAATCTAGAGTCCACCGATCAAGGAATTCCTTTTGATGGGAATCCTAGTCCTTTTCCTCCTTTTAGAAATATTGGTGCTCCATATATGGCTACATTGTCCCTTCTGGGATTTAACATTGGCTTGCCAGTATGGTTGTTTTCAACCTCCTTGGTTCAAAATGTCGTGATTTCTCCTCAATCAAGTACTCCTCCAACATGACAAAATCAACCTCCATTTGATCCTAAAGTTGACCCTTTGCCTTCTTCCTCGGTTGTTTCTTCCTCCCCTTCTTCTTCTTCGCCTGGTGAAAGTATTGGTACTAGTAACTAGGTGGTTAAGAAGAAGAAGAAAGGGAAGAAGAATAAGAGGAAGCAAATTTAGCAAAGGGGCAACCAATCAACCATTTCTTTGAATGCAACATCTAATGAGAAACCATTTCTCAAGCCTCACAAAGCTCGATATCCATGCAACCTTTGTGCAGGATACCATCTTCTTCGAAATTGTCCTGATATTCCTCAGATCTTAGAAGAATGTTTTTCCCGTTCACATCATCTTGTGGCATTAACTTCTGGAGATCATGCTAGTGACACACCATCAACTAGTGGTAGTAAAGTTCATGGAAAGAAGGGTAAAATTAAGCTTCCCTGCAGGTTATGTGAAGGGAGTCACCCCATTCACCTTTGTCCCTATTTGGATGAAGCACCATCCTGCTTCACCGCAGCGAATCCCATTTGGTTACAGGAGACTCTCCCTTAATCCTTCACTAGTTGATGAATTGATTGACTCAAATCAACCTTCAATCAAACCCACTCTCTTTGAAAGTGAATCCTATGAGTCTATACCTGACCCAAATAAACAAGTCGAGGTAACAGTTGACCCAATTTCACCTTCAGTTAATCATACCTTTCCTGAAGAAAGTGAGTATGATACCACTTAGGTTATTTTTGTTTCTTCATATTCTAATGAATTTGGAGACAACCCTCATGTTCCATCAAGACAAGAGGAAAATCCTCCTGTTCTCGTAACGCAAGGGGATAATATTCCCATTTCTACAGTACCCCTCCAAGTAGTCTGGTCACTTCCTTTGATTGGAATCGACTGGTAAGATGTCGTCTTCCTTCTTATGTGCCTTTCCATATCATAGTACATGTTTGTAATATGATTGTACCCGACACTCTTATAGATGAAGGTGCATCTATGAGTATCCTTTCCTCCACTTCTTGGCAAGTGCTAGGTTCACCGCCACTTATGCTTGTTACCCAGAATTTGTTGGCTTTTAACAGAGGAACCAACCAATCATTAGGGATCCTTCCTCAGTTGCCTATTACTTTAGGAGGAAAAATCATTTATCTGAATGTGATGGTAGTCCCAGGCCCTTTATATTACAATTTACTTCTTGGGTGCAATTATGTTTATGACATGGGAGCTATTGTTTCAACACTCTTTCAAGTGGTTTGTTTCCCGCATGAAGGCATAATTGTCACCATTGACCAGCTTTAATTTCCTGGTCCAAATATGGCTTCCAATCAACCATCTTCCCTAAATGGTCCTTTTGTACCAATGGTATCATCCCCACCACGGGTTAATTATGTGGCAACCCATTCCATGCCTACATCAATGGATGATCAATTCCGTGATGTTGTACATTATGTACTGGGCCAAAGCATTATTCTCCCATTCGATGAGAACCTCTTGGAAGTCATGACCTCTTATGGGTCATGAAAAAGAGTATGAGGATAGTTCCTCATCTTGTGTCAACCTCGTTAAAAAATGAAACAAGGAATATGAGGATAGTTCCTGGTCTTGTGTCAACCTCGTTAAAAAATGAAACAAAGGATATGAAGATAGTTCCTGGTTTTCTGTCAAGCTCATTAAAAAATGAAACAAGGAGTATGAGCATAGTTAGTTCCTTGTCTTGTGTCAAGCTCGTTAAAAAATGGAACAAGGAATTTGAGTAGAGTTCCTTGTCTTGTGTCAAGGTGATTAACAAATGAAACAAGGTCCCCTGGAGCAAAGTTCAAATTCGAGTCTTTGATTAGCTCTCGTAAAATTCCAGTCAAGTCTTTCACTTGATGTTGTAAACAAACCTTTATTCCATCCACCTGATACCCATGAGTAGTCTAATTAGGTGAATGTAATGAAGCTTGGTGGAAATGCACCTAGTGGTAAAGTTAAGTTCCCATGTAGGTTATGTGAAGGGAACCACCCCATTCACCTTTGTCCCTATCTCGATGAAGCAAAAAAGGTGTTGGTTAACTATCCTGCTTCACCATAATGACTTCCATCTGGTTACAAGAGACTCTCCCTTTCATCATGCTGGGGGCATGTAAACAAATATCAAGCATAGTTATTCATTTCAAGCTTGTGTAAAAATGAAACTGAATTCAAGCATAGTTCTTCATTTTAAGCTTGTGTAAAAGTGAAATTAAATCCAAGCACAATTTTTCGTTTCAAACTTGTGTAAACATGAAACTAAACCCAAGGATAGTTCTCTATGGTTCAATCTTGTGTAAAAATGAACCCATTTCCATTTTTAACCCTCGTGATTTCCATTCTATCAACCTCTTTCATCAGATGAGCCTTGGTTGTTTTCATCCCATCACCACCATCCCTTCGGTCGATCATACGCTTTCACTTGGTTGTTTTACCCTTTTTGAGGAGTAGTTGCAATGAGTGGTCTTATTAGCTAGCCTCTTCACATAAATCAACGTGTTTTGAGAAGTTCCAACATCACTGGAACCAGTTGCTACCCTAGACACCACTCGTCCCTCAAAATGGAGTCCTCTTTAAGCTCTTTTTAGACTCCCGAAATATGAAAAGATTTCTGAGTGCTTGTCCTTTTCATGTCATTAATGGGTTGGAAACGACATCTACTTAGTATAAGTTTAACTCTTTTTCATGCTGAGATAGATTATTTATGAAAAAGGAATACGTTGACCAAACATGGTCAATAGGATCTCTCTTGTATTATTTTATGCTTTTTTGGGCTTCAGAGATTAACTTAAGAAAAATAACTTGTGGAGTTTTCTTTTTATCCCTTTTCAAACTCTCTAAACATGAAAAGGAGCAAGTTATATTTGTGGTTAAACTCATTAAAACATCAAATAACGACAAACTTGTCCATCTAGACAAGACCAAATTTCACCTTCCCTAGACTCGTTAAAACATCAAATAGCAATGGATTCTCTCAAAGGGTGGAATTATACAACAAGCATATGTTATCCTCCTCAAAATTGATAAAAATAAAGAGGTACTATTCAACAATGACTGGTGAAAATGGGAAAAAGGGGAAAACCACTTTATGGTAGCAGGTCGCTCTTGAACATGACACTTTCACTCCATCACCGTGACTATTTGGGTTGGGTTATTAGCTTGATGGTTATCACACCATTGGTCTATCATACCATCCATCACTATTTTTGGGTCAATGCTACAAATTCATTCCAGTGTCACCGACATGTTTAAGAGAAGTCATTCAGTCAAAATTCATCCTTTGCAATACCATAAACCTTCATTTTCATGACTGCCATTCCTGAACCTTGTGTCATCACTCAAATTTCGTCTCCAAAATCGTTACACTCATTTCATTTCATTGATGTGGGATACATCAAGGCCCTCCTGCAATGAGTCGCTTCTTGTCAATATCAGCTTATTATCCAAGAAGTTGACTTAGAAACACCCTTCTAGTACCTTGAGGCTTGCATACATCAATGGCAGGTTTCTCGCTTCTAGAGATAGGTTGACATCAATGGTCTTCGACCAAAAGAATTTGTATGGTGTTCGACATCAAATCATCCATTCACACCATGTTGAATGTACTGCAATACCTTGAGGATCATTATCATTATCAGTGATTTCTCTTACATCTGTTAACAACTTACATCATTGGATGGTAATCAGATGATGTCTTCCCATGTTCGACTTCAGATCACATATTCACATGGTTAGACTCGTACTTGAGCGAATGATTGAACGAGATAGAAGACCCCGAATCTAGTTTCATCCATTTGGGCTGCGATTTCAGGAGTACTAAATCATATGTACAATGGCTTTACATTGATAGCCATTCCAATCATGGGTCAATAACTGTAAATGACTGTTTATGTACATGTAATGAAAGTCTACAAGCTAATAATGGGTATGTCTTCCCTCAATAATTCATGTAAAAATAAAAAAATCATGATATATGTATTGTAATTGATGCAGGTCACCTTCCACTTCGATACCTCCTCATCACATCGTAAAGCATTTCATTTGACATTGGAATTTTTTTGACTTCATGCTTTAGGGGGAAGCTATTAGAAATCCATTTGGGCACATCAATCCCATCATCCTGATCAGTGTTTTAGGTCTCATCAAACCCTAATTTTAGTTGGTACATGCCCTAAACAAGTCACCCCTTTGAATGCCTCCTTCCCAAACAGTTTCTTGACTTGAAGACATCCAGAAATGGCCTCTTGAGGGACCAGCACAGGTAGGCCCATGTAAGGGTGCATTACAGAGTAGTTAAGTCCATGCCAGGGTGCTCTGCAGAGAACTTAGGCTTCCTTTTACGTGCGTTGGGAAAGTTTGAGTGAAATTCACATAGGGTTTGGGGAATATTCTTATCTTTGGGAGTCATCTAGAAGGTTCCCTCACTTATCAACTCCTATGAGCTCGAAAATGGATGAGGAATGAGTTAAGATGCATCCTATCCTCTCATCCTTCCTCCAGGAACTAATTCTAAGTATGGAAGGCCATTCAATGCCACCATTTATGAAAAAACCTCCTTCATCTCCCTATAAATTGACCACTCATCTAAGTGATTAGGGGCTAGATTATGCTGAATTGTAAAGAGATAATGTTGCTATGTGAATTGGCTTTGAAGCAAGTATTGTAATGCTACAAGTTTGTCATGCTTTTGATGTGATGTGGATGGGATCCAAGTTAGAGGAATGACTTTGAATCAGACACAATGGTTGTAATTCCTTCTTCTACTCAATAAAGTATTTGAACCTTTCTCCCATATGTTTGTATTGTCTTATAATGCTTATATGTGTAAAATTTATCTAATTCAATTCACTTATATTCAATACTTTGTTTTCTGTTTGTGTTTACAGGTACTTCTCAAGTGTATTAAGTACAGGAAGGAGTGACATGATTGATACAAAGGAAACGAGAGGAAAGTGGAACTACAAGTAGGTCTTCTCATCTTCTCATCTTATCTACTCCTTATAGGAAAAGACTAAAATACTTTAAATTGTTGTTCTAGATATGGCTACTTATCTAGGGAATTAGTATTTATCCATAGATACCAAATTATCCAAAACAAGTGTTCAACATAAATCCTAAGTGCACGAGTAGCTAACATGTTGAGAATATATAGCATTTGAGTAGGGAAATGATGGGATTTTACATGAAGATACTACTTAGTACGAGTTTTCTTCTGAAACACCTCATGGGAGGTGACCTTCATCAGAAATCCTCGGTGCATGAGTAGCTAACATGTTGAGAAAGCCTAGCTTTTGAGTAGGGAAATGATGGATTTTTGCATGAAGATACTACTCAGTACGAGTTTTCTTCCGACAAACCTCATGGGAGGTGGTCTTCGTCAGAAATTCTTAGTGCACAAGTAGATAGCGTGTTGAGAACACCTAGGGTTTGAGGAGGAAAATGAAGCTATTTTGCATGAAGATACTGCTCAATATGAGTTTTCTTCTGAAACACCTCATGAGAGGTGGTCTTCGTCATAAATCCTTAGTGCACGAGTAGCTAACGTGTTTAGAATACCTAGCTTTTGAGCAGGGAAATGATGGGATTTTGCATGAAGATATTGCTTAGTATGATTTTTCTTCCAAAACACCTCATGGGACGTGGTATTTTTTAGAAATAATTAGTGCACGAGTAGCTAACATGTTGATAATGCCTATCTTTTGAGCAGGAAAATGATGGAATTTGGCATGAAGATACTGCTCAGTATGATTTTTCTTCTGAAACACCTCATGGGAGGTGGTCTACATTAGAAATCCACAATGCATGAATAGCTAACATCTTTAGAACACCTAGATTTTGAGTAGGGAAATGATGGGATTTGGCATGGAGATACTGCTCAGTATGAGTTTTCTTATGAAACATGTCATGGGAGGTGGTAGCCGTCATAAATCCATAGCTCACAGGTAGCTAATGTGTTGAGAACACGTAATTTCTTAGCAGGGAAATGATGTGATTTGGCATGAAGATACTGCTTAGTATGATTTTTCTTCCGAAACACCTCATGGGAGGCCGTCTTTGTTAGAAATCCTCGGTGTACAAGTAGTTAATGTGTTGAGAACACCTAGCTTTTGAGAAGGGAAATGATGGGATTTGGCATGAAGATACTGCTCAATATGAGTTTTCTTCCGAAACACCTCATGGGAGGTGGTCTTCATTAGAAATCCTCTGGGCAGAAGTAGCTAACATAAAATTAATAATTAGATTTATAGCTAGAGAAACCGCCACTGGAAGGATCTATTTATCTATTTAACCCACTACCATGATTTGATTCTTCATCTTGTCCTGACGATGAACCACACTAGTTGGTTCAAAATGTGTTGACCAATATTCCTTGATGTGATTATTACGAAAAAAATTCTTCTTATAAATTAGATTTGGATCACAAAGTCCAAAACTTGATAATTATATATTTAATTATAATTAATAATAAAATCAAACTAGATTCATCGTCACTTGAGATCTACAAGAAATTTGATCCTCTCAGCATTTGGTAGATCCAAAGTTAAGATGAATATAGACTGATAAATACATATGTAATAGATATCTCTCTATCACTAATCAAATTGACTCTTTTAAAAATGAATTAAAATTTAATAATGCTATGTAGATTATAAAATTTAAAATATTTAAGGATTATAAAAACAAAATATAATTTAACCACAATATATATCCAATACATCAATAGATTTCATCACATAGAGTCCAAAACGAACTGTGTCATTGACTTCACCAGATGTTGAGTTTGCCTTACTATCCATTCTTATGTTGGATTTTTCCTCAACACATGTCACTTCAGGAAGAGAAACAAGAAATGAAATCATGTTGGTGTTGTTACACATCTTTCACTCATATAATTAAATGGGAGCAGAAAGCCTACTTCAATATGAAATTGACACTCGGTTTGAAAGGAAATCTATGCAATCACTTCAAATAGAAAATGCACAACTACCACTTAATTAAGCACTGTAGATATCCAAGGTACTTCTGGTATATCACTTGAGCACTAGTTGTAATAAATGCTTGGCAAGGTTAAAGTAGCGATGGAGGAGGAAATATCCAATCTGGCTACCCAGAGAAATGTAACATGCTCAGAGAAGGTAAAGGGGATGATATTTACTTCATCTTGCTTTGATATAATCTAACCCTTAGTGCTAATCAGACAGTAAGGAAAAAGTAATTTTTAGTTTATACTCATTGGACTACCTCTACTAAGAACATATGCCTTATTCTAGTTACACCCCCCTTTATTTCTCTGATGTAAAACCTTGGCCTTTTTTTTTCAAGGGAATAAATAGTGTTGGAACAATTTTTAGGCATACATAAAATTACACAGGATTGGACCAAAAAACCATTAAAGACCAAACCTCATCACCTAACCATTGTACCACATCCATAAGACTAAGCAACATCCTTAGCCTTACCCTTAACCAAACTATGGTTTGAATCACCCTAAACCCTTATCTAGCGCCACAATAATGGTGTGTGCCTTGAGAACACTTCCAAAGATGAATTGATTGGGCTTCACAGCAGGCTCTTACATTCGCTTATGTAAGCCTAATGCCTTCTCATTGCTACTATTTTAACACACATTACAATAATCCAATTATAGGCCACTGAAACCGATTGAGGGATTTTATCGAACACTTTGCAGGTACCTGCTAAATCTTCACATATGTTGCACATATTGAAAAGGTTATTCCAGAATGAGAAATAAAAGGCAATCTTACCCTCATCTTGTTAAATTTCCATAAGCAAATCTATATTCTTATTAATCAAATAATGTTACGAATAAATATATGAAGTGTTGTCTCAAGATAGGTAAACTATCTTGGACACACAATAAACTGGTTGAGAGAATATCTCAACCATATACCAATTTAGGATTCTCTCAACCATATACCAATTTAGGAACATCTAGATATAACAACCCTAAAGAATAGGAACAAACTCCTCTAGATATACAGTCGCAACTGAGAAAAGTAGAATTACATCTTTATTCAAACACGTATATACCTACTAACCCCTTAGTGGGGATTTGGTTTGCACACAAACTTAAAGGAAATAGGTATAGTATCCAAATTTATTCATTCTGTGTTCACAACAATCGAACCAAGAAAACATTTACAATAATAATCATATTGATATCAAATAGTTCTTCAACATTTGAAGAAACATCTAGAAGGCTACAATAGCATGCTCAACACTGTAATCAATGACACTTCTTTGATACTGTCAAACATTTTGTACACAGTCCTTATGCTCCCTTTCTGAACATATACCATAGTGGTTGTATTTTAATGATCTATATCCTATTCAAGCATACTTTGGAATACCGGTTGCATAAACCAAAAATTAATATGGATGTCCACAAAAGAATTCTTCCTGGTTCGAAAATTTTATGGAACAAAAAAAATGAAATCACATTTAGTTGAGATGTTTCCTCATATGTTTTGCAACCATGATTTACTAATTTCACTTTAGTGCTTTGTCTCTAGCCAATGTAAGTCCTAAAGTTGAAACCATACCCTTTTTTAAGGAAATTTATCATTTTAGGCAAGTTTTTGAATAATTGGTAGATATTCACAATTTTTTTCCCTTCTAGCCAAGTCTATGATACCACTTGTAACATCCCGCGCCCTTGGCTACGTGATGCCACTCACACAAATTTTTAATATTATCCATAGATAACCTAAAACACAATGAAGCCAAAAAAAATAATATCATAATGACATACATGATAAGAAATTCCATGAGACATACATATAACAAGTTCTGAGCACTTATCTATTAAATTTATCCGTTGGCTATGAACCTTGGATGTTCCTCCCAATTGTAGACTACAATTCTTCAATTTTCTTAGTAATTGGTCACTCCCAAGTTGGGGTCATTATTCCACTCGTCATCGACTTCTTGAGCAAAGTACATACCCTATAAAAAAGATAACAATGCCAAGGTACCAAACTCGACAACCTCCAACCAATAGGCTCACATCCTCCATCAACCCACACCCAAGTGATGCATCCTCTTCACTACACTTGCAGTCCCTCGAGTTATTACACCACCTCCAAGGTGTCTATCTCAACTAGCTAGGGATTCTCACAACATTGTGGCTCTTGGAGTCTTGTTGAACTCATGGGTCTCCAGGTACTGTCAAGGCCCTCATGCAAACAAGGTACCAAACTTGATAACCTCCAACCAATAGGTTGACATCCCCCTTCAACCCTTATCTCAGTTGGTCAAGGATGATAACGACACTACGATTATAGGAGTGCTACTAGTCTCACATGTCTCTAGGTACCCTCTAGGTTCTCATTTAGGGACACACGTTTCTTCCTTCTGATTGTTTCATTGAAGAGGAAAAACCCCTTTTTTATAGAATTTGTGTCTTTTTTATTTTATATTATTATATTATATTGTAATATTATAATATACCTTTATATCATGATACCTTGTTGTCATGGAGTCTCGGCCGTGATATTATTGTTGTCCCTCAGTCCATAGAAAAATAACATGTCATCTAGGCCCATTGGATTGATCATCACACAGGGGATTTGGCCCTAAACTCATAAGTGTGTTGGTCCACTGGCCTAATACATCAATACATACAAAACCACACGTGCCTCCATGGAACTCGGCTTACTAGCCTAATAATATTGATCCTCTCACCCATTACATAGACACATTGGCCTTAAGCGTATGTGTAACTTGGCCCACTGGCCTTAAACATATGTGTAACTTGGCCCACTGGCCTAACATATCTATGCATACAAAGGCAAGCATGTCTCAATGGGATTCCAACTCACCACCCTAAGTGTCATATGTACATGTATATAATCATTTGGGGGATTTTAGTAGAGGGTGTTACAATAATATTATTCTATTTCCTTGTTTAGTCTCTTCATCCTTATTTCCTAATGGCTAATTCACATTTCATTATTTTTATATTTTTCAATCCATAATTCCACTTTGAACCTTCTCCCCTTCAATGATTAATCTCTTGGCCCTTTTCTTTTTCCTATTTATTCCTTGTTTCTCTGACTCATTTCACACATATAACTTTCTTTATCCTTGATGTTGGGTGGAGTGTCCACTCAAAAGGTGTACATTCGAAATTAGTGTGCACACAATTTACTCTAAAAAAACTCTCAACAAACTAGTACATTCTAGGAAGTGCTTAAGTGGTCTCGATCACCTGGAGGAAAAAGGGCCCTTAGAATTGGGTAGAGAGGCATGGAATTTTATACCTCCATTAGTGAGAAGAAAGCCAACTCATAAGTGAAAAGTGAAAAATAAAAATCTTTAAATGGGTCCCCTAGAGAATCTTCCCCCAAGGTAGTCCTAAATTAACCTTCTTAACCATAAATTGCATAGGTTTAACCAATTTGTTGAAGAAATTGAACCTCAAGAGGTTACTAGACACTCATAACCCCTTATTCCTTCTATAATAACTTATTATAAGGAGCCTAAATTATTCAATACATCTCAATTTTTTTTAAAGGATTAGACTTTTGTTTAGTGGATCCTTTAGGCCACTTAGTAGATTTAGTCACATGTTGAAAGACTAGTGTTTTCCCTCTTTCTAATTCTTGGGATTTTGATTTACTGATTGGGCTTCTCTTCACTATACTAATTTGGGAAAATAATTTTCATAGATATATATGACCCATACTTATACGACTTGGAATATTGGTACCACCTCTTCTCCAAGTCATGGCTTAGGTAAGGGAAAGTTATTCTAAGTGGTAACCTAAATGTCACTCTTGGTGCATTATAGGTTTGGGCGATAGTGATCCAATTTGACTCTCCATATGATTCTCTCATTATGAGTCTAGAGAAATTTTACCTCTTTGACATAGAGCCAACCAAACTCACCGCCATATGGATAAATAAAAGAACTAGGGCAAGCCAAATTGCTAAACATCTTAATTGATTTTTGGCATCATAAGATTTTCTAGAGGAAATCCCTAGTTTTTGTCATTGAGTTTCAAATGGAGGAGATTCTCACTATTGGAAATAGTCCCTTTGTAAGAAGATCCCTCCATCCCTTTTAAAATAAATCTTGAATAACTCAAATAGGAAGAAGTCCTTCAATTGTTGAAAACACTTGGGTTCCCTACAATAACTCTCTAGGTGAATATAAACCTATGCAATTCCTTTTAAACATGAAAAAGGCTAAGTCCTTAAAAAAACAATGGTGAAATGAAAAGTGGGAAAAGGATGGGACAATCCTTTGAGAGGTCAAAGAATCCTTAAGCAACTAATTTTATTTAGAGGGTTATAGGTAATTGATGACCCCGAAGAAGGAGGAACTTTGAAAATTGGAAAACATGAGAAGGGAATTTCTTTTGGAAAATAAAAATGAGTGGAAATTCAAAATAAAGATGATTAGGATCAAGGCAAGGGATAAAAACATTAAAAAATTATACAATTTTACAAACTATTGGAAAATCGCTAACTCAATCTAGAAAATTGAAAAAGGTGATGGATCCTAGGAAGAAAAGTTCTATAACATACCCTTAAAAGGGTTTAGTCACTTTCAAACCTCCTTAAATAGGAAATTTGACTCTTGATAGTTGTTAGCCTCTAACTCTCTATTTTCTTCCCAAAACTTGTAGACCCATAAAATAATGAATTTCCAATGGCAGAGGTGGAAACAGAAGAATTGCTTACATCCCTGTGGAGTTCTCAAAAATACAAGAGCCATAGGTTTCTTTAGTTTCTCATATTTTTTTCTTAAACATTATGCGTTTACAAAGGAGGAATTACATAAGGTACTAGAAACTTCTTTAATCTTTGGCAAGATTCTATTAGCCTCCAACATCTGAAGGTAGATGACCTAACTAAATTTGAGAGTCTGTAATCTAACTTTGCGAAAAAAATACATTATTTATAAAACCATTTATAACCAACTGAAGGAAACTCTTTCAAAGAAAGTATCTTCAGAGTAGTTTGGTTTTCTAAAAGAATGAAAAATTCATGACGTGTTTGGTTTTTCTCAAGAAGGATTACACTATAAAACTAAAAAAACTAAAATCCATGATTTCCAATGTCAACGTTTTTCAGGAATTTTATCTATTTATATGGATCTTCTTGCACCTCATACTCATCCACTTAGGTTTAATATTACACTTTGTGGCATGGGTTATGGCTTTCACCAACTCATTACCTCTGTAATCCTAGTCAATGTATTAAATTCACCCTTCTTCAAATCTAAGTGAGGTATTAGGCAGGGATGCCCTCTCTCTCTCCTACATTTCCTCCTAGTAATAGAAGGGTTGACAAGGGTGCTCAAAGATGCATCAACGAATGTGTCTTTTAAAGGCATCTTAATTGGAATTTGTTGCACTATTTCAAATTTACTTTTCATTGATGACATAATTATATTGCATGATGGATCAAAACCCATGGCAGACAAAAAGAAAAGGATTTTCTAAACTTCTTTTCTAAATTCACATTCATGGTTAAAAATTCTACAAATTCTCAAGTTATTTATTGGGGCCTCTTAGATCCTAAGAAGCTCTTTATCAATCAAATCTTTCCATTTTGAGTCTTTTTCCTTTGAGACTAGTCTAAAGTATTTTGGCTTCCATCCCAAGGAAAATATTTATTTACAAAAGAATTTCATTTGGATCCTTGTTATGATAGAGAAAAATGGATACTTGGTGCAAGAGATGGATGTCTCAAGGGAGCTATCTTGTCCTTGCCCAATTAGTCCTAGAGTCCATCCTAGCTTGCTAGATGTCTCTAGCCTATATTTTGAAAGGGATTCTTAATATAATTTGTTAGCTATTCTACTAGTTCATCTACTTAGTGGACAAGAAAAAGAAAGAAATACTTATAGTCTCTTGGAGTAAAATAGCCATCACAAAGAGTTTTGTAGGTTGGAGACTAAAAAATCTCTTTCATTTTCCAAAATTGTTAGAAACAAGAATATATGGAAAGCCTTATGGGGCCAAGGCCTTTGGTCACTTACTATAATATAAAAATATGTTAGCTAAACATCAATTGAAGACTCGATTCACACCCCACACAAAGGAATATTTAACTCCTTCATTATATGACAAACCAAAACTAAAGCATTCTAAATCATAAAAAAATGGCTAATTTGGAAGGTCAAATATGGGGAGAAAGTCCTCATTAGCCTTAATCACTGGATTGGAGTAAAAATTAGTTAGAGGTTTCATGTTCTTCTAGTCCATGATCTTAGATATAAAAGATTTCTTTCAACATATTGTGTTAGGCCAAGATGTAAACTCTAGTCATCAATAATGGATATGTTAGAGGGATATAAAGCTTAGTGATGACTAAACAAAGACCTAGAATTCCTACATTGATAATGTAAGGAATTGTAAAATTTTTATTAGTGAAAGGATTCATCCAACCTCTAATTTAGGAATGGATTGCATTTTGGAAAGACAAATTCCCAGCAAAATCCAAAATTTGCATGTGACTTATTTTAAATAATAGAGAATTAAATTGGGATCTTCTTAAAGATAAAAGATTCCAAGGCCCAAGTAGATGTTGCTTATGTGAATTAAACTTGGAATAAATGTTGATCTCATACTTTTTAATCCCTTAAATCAATAAGTATCAAAGGAAATTAAAGGTATTACAAGATTAAAATTCAAATGGAAGGGGGAATTATTGAAGTAGCAATAAAAAGATGTAAATAAGGCAAGGACACAAAAAAGATTCAATTCCTTGTTGTGGAGCTCAGCCTAGCGAATATGGCTTGGAAGAAACGAAAAACATTTTTAGAACAAAGACACTTTTCCGTTTCATTTTTCCTCCCAAGAGTCAACATATTAAGCTTTCCCTTAGTTTACATATACTTCTCTATGGATTTAGAATTTTGTCATAAATATCAGCCCTTGAATCCGTTGAGACTTTTTTGATGGAGCATCTCAAGTACAACCTCCAAAGGAGGAGGAAGGAGGCTTCTTTACCTCTCTCAAAACCATTTCATTAGCTTCAAATTTGAAATAGGATGTCCTACTATGTTAGGTCCCTATAATACTATGGTAGCCCCCTTATTGTTATTGTTAGTGTAGAACCCTTATTGTTATTTTTAATGTATCCCACATATTATTATTATTATTATTGTTATTGTTATGCCCTTACATTATTATTGTTATTGTAGGTTTTAACCCCGTACAAAAATTACCTGCATACGAATTCTAAATCACAGGAAAAATAAAAATGTGAGAGCATAACACATAAAACACATATACACAGAGATTTCCCACTGGATCTCAAAACCGAGACTACCAGCTTGATTTTTCATTATATTCCTTTCAATGTTACAATACATATTTATACATGCCGAAGCATCCAATACCATGGACCAAAACCATCGCGTCCAAAACATGGACCGAAAACCATAGGTAGGTTCGCCCAACCTAATATAGGGTCCAAATTTTTTTCTCGGGGCGCTGCC
>APFE031503715.1:3060-16067 GCA_000404065.3 Pinus taeda | reverse complement strand
TATTTTTAACAGGTCTATTTTTAGCACATTCTAAATTTAGCATTTCTTGTTGCACACTTTTCAACACTCCCTCTCAACAAGAAAGGGATTATCAGCAACCCCAATCTTGTCTCTATGGAACTCAAACTTGCCCTTTGACAATGCCTTTGCAAAATATCTACATCTTGACAATGCCTTTGCAAAATATCTACATCCTATTCCTCGGTCGAAATATACTGCAACATCATGATCCTCTTGACCACACAATCCCGTAGATTATGATAGCGGATATCTATATGCTTGGACCTGTCATGAAACACTGGAATCTCAGAGAGTTTAATGCAATTTTGATTATCACAATATATCACCGTCAGATCCATCATCTGACCAAACAATCCCACTAGGAACTTCCGCATCTAGATGGCCTCACATGCAGCCTGACTTGCTGCCATGTACTCTGCCTCTGTTGAGCTAAGTGCAACTGATCTCTGTTTCTGGCTATACCAAGAAACTGTAGCTGACCCAAGGTTGAAGATCCCTCCAGAAGTGCTCTTCCTGTCTGATGGACTACTTGCCCAATCTGCATCTGTGAAGCCTTGGAGCTTCACTCCCTCTGTCTGCTTGTACCATAATCCATACTGTGTAGTGCCTCTGAGATATCTCAGCACATGCTTTGCTAGCTTCCAAAATAACTTGGTTGGTTGAACCATAGCTTGACTCAACTGGTTCACTGCAAAGCACAAATTTGGTCATGTTTTCACTAGATACATGAGTGAACCCACAAGCTACCGATAAACTGTAGCAGCTACTACCTCACCTAAAGTAGCATCCTCCTTCCTCCAATTACCTACTAGAGGAGTCTCCATGGGCTTGCACATATCCATGTGGAAAAGCCTCAGTATCTCATTGGCATACTTGCCTTGAGAAACAAATACTTCCCCATCTCTCTGCCACACCTCCATCCCTAGAAAGTAGTGCATGAGGCCCATGTCCTTCATCTCAAACTCTCTTGCAAGATCCTTCTTGCAAGACTTGATCAACTCATCATCACCTGTCAAAATCAGATCATCGACATAAAGTACAATAATCAATAGCTTACCATCTATGATGATGTGGTAGAGGTTCACATCCACTTCACTCTTGGTGAAGCCCAACCTGATGAAATAGTTGTCAATGCTGGTATACCAAGCACAAGGTGCTTGCTTCAGCCCATACAATGCTCGCTTGAGTCGACACACGTGTGACTCAAGATTGAAGGTCTCAAATCCTTCAGGCTGCTCAATGTATACCTCTTCCTCAATCTCCCCATTGAGGAAAGTTGTCTTCACATCCATCTGATGGATCTTCCAACCCATCTGTGTTGATAGTGCTAGAATTGATCTGATCGATGAGTACCTTGTAATAGGAGCAAAGGTGTAATATTCCTAACTAGCCATGGCTAATTGGAATATTCGATTTTGCCCAATTTTTGCCTTCTATAGTTGTTTATAAATAAAAAAGTGAGGACGGGCGACATGACTTACTTTAAGAATAAAAAGTCACTTCCTAGTAGCACAACGTTGTGACTTAAGGTGGAGCCAAGGAGCCAAAGGGGGACACGGAAATGGGGCCCACGCAAACACATTGAGGGATTGTGCAGGAGGGAAGAACACATGGCAAGAGGGGAATCACGCAGGAGGAGGTGAGCCTAGGGATTGTGAGAGATAGAAGCTATAAAATAGAGAGGGGCCCCCTCATTTTGGATCATTCTGGTTATGAGCATTTGTGATAGTCATTTTGACTTAGAGCACATTGGCTGTTTAGCTAGTTTGTAGCATTGTTTAGTGCATTGAGTGTCTCTGTTCGGAGATCTCACCCTTAGCCTTGGGGGATTTCGAGTGCCTGCTTGGGCAAGGTATTTCCATTGGCATTCCAACAATAGTTTCATCAGTAATTCAGCAATAATTTCATCAGCATTTCAGCAGCAGTTTCATCAGCATCTTTGAGGAACTGCGCAGAACCCCAAGGGGGTGATTTTTGGGGGTCAACCATTTCAGAAAAGTTTTTTGGGTTTTTTCTGGGTTTTTTGAGTAGAGTTTGATTCCAGAGTTTCAGCCTTTTTTGAGGAGGGGAGCAACCCCAAATCCTCATTCGATTTCCAGTAGCAACATGGCAATTTCCCAGCAGCTGGGACGCAGATCAGTGTGAGGCCATTCCAGGAAAGATTTCTGGGTTTTTCTGGGTTTCTTGAGTAGAGCCCAAATCCAGAGTTTCAACTTTTTCCGAGGAGGGGAGAAACCCCAAATCATCAGTTGTTTTCTAGCAACAGTAGTAGCACAACAACAACATCCACGCAGAGAGGCCATTCTTGTCATTCTGAGAGTATTTCTTCACTTTCCTTGTGCAAGTCGAGGTGCCATCTATCTAATCACCTCTTGTACTCATTTATTTCTTAGTATAATAAAATGGCTTAGCATTTCTCGCTACATTTCTTGTGTATCTGCTTATATTTCTGGTTTCATTATTATATGTTGTTCCACTCTTATTTTATCACTTCTGGGTTATTATATCATTTGCACATATTTGGTTGGATTTTTGCTGGGGTTTGAAGAATATTCCGAGTTAGGAATATTACAAAAGGTCTCATCATAGTCAATCCCCTCAACCTATGAGAAACCACATGCAACAAATCTTGCCTTATGTTTCTCAATACTACCATCAGCTGCCTGCTTTACCTTGTAAAGCCATCGGGAAGTAACCATTGACTTGTCCCTCGGTCTAGGAACAACATCCCATACACTATTCCTCATGATAGAATCATACTCCTCTACCATCACATCCATCCAAACTGGCTGCTGCACTGCCTCCTCAAAAGAAGAAGGCTTGGTCGCTACACACTCCCGGACTAGGGCCGTGTAGCCAGTGTATCTATTGAGAGATCTCCTCTATCTACGATGAGAGGATGGCTACCCCACATTCTCTCTCGTATCCTGCATCAATCTCTCAGCTTCTGGAGAGCGTTTCCACCACTCTCTGGAAGACTCTCTAGTAGTGGTGATATCCACCACTAGAATCTCTGCATGCAGCTACTCTGCATCATCAGGAGGCTCCTCCTCCTTAGGAACTAATAGTTCCTCATCATCACCATGCAACTTGAGCTCCCTCTCAAGTGACTCTCGCATGGTTCACTGCTCATCAAACTTTAGATCTTTGCGCACTACTGTCCTCTGACTGGCAGGCATAAACACCTGATAGTTGTGAGGTGTATCTGTATACCCCATAAGTATTCCCAAATCAGTTGCTGGGTCTATCTTCCTCTGAGCATCTATGGTCACATGACAATAAACTTGTGATCCAAAGATACGAAAGTGACATACATCTGGCCGCTTCCCTGAAAAAGCCTTTATAGGTGTCTTCATCCCCAAAATATGATGAGGACTTATGTTTTGAAGATACAATGTTGTATTGCACACCTCAGCCCACAGATGAAGTGGTAGGCTTTGTTCATGCAGCATCGCTCGAGCTGCTCCCACAATAGAGCTGTTCTTCCTTTCAGCCACCCCATTTTGTTGTGGGTTATGATGTGTCGTGAGTTCCCATTTAATTCCTTCTGAAACACATAAGTCTTTAAACTATTGGAAACATACTCTCCACTGTTATCTCTTTGCAAGGCCTTTATCTTCCTCCCTGATTCTTTCTCTTCCAAAGCTTTGAACTCACAAAACTTCAAGAAGGTTTAATCCTTCTTTTGAATTAAGTAGATCCAACATCTATAAGAAAAATCATCTATAAAAATAACAAAGTACCTTTGCTTCACGGTGGAGGCTGTAGAGAAGGGCCCACATACATCTAAATGAACTCGATCCAGAACTATTCTTGCTCTACCATCCCGATCATGAAAGGAAGCCTTCGCATACTTACCCAGAGTACAACCTTTGCATGTGCTTTTCTGCTCCAGTTTGCACTTGGGTAATCTGGTAGAAATTTGTTGCATGATCTTCAAGGCCCCATGATGCAAGTGGCCTAGTCTTCTATGCCATAACTCGCCAATATCTTGGCCATGCACCTCTTCTGCCTTGGAACTGAGAGTAGCAGAATCTTCTACCTGTAACTTGTAGAGATTCTTAATTTGTATCCCAATCTGTTTGGTCTGTCCAGTGCCGATATGCCTTAGGAAAACCTTTCCAAAACTAAAGACTACATCACAGCCTTTATCCTCAAGCATAGCAATAGACACAAGATTCTTTTTCAGCCCTAGTACATACATAACATTAGAAAGAGTGAGGGGAGAACCATGCTCCCTTTGAAACATAACTGTACCTCTACCCAAGACACAGTACTTTCTGTCATCGCCCATCTCGATCCGTATCTGGAGATCCTTCTCCTCCAAAGTGCTGAAAATATTCTTGTCACCTGACATGTGGAAAGAAGCTCCACTGTCCAAATACCAAACACATCCCATTCTAGATGAAACCATGCATGCAATAAGCGAGAAATCCATCTCAAACTGTGAAGTTAGTGCATCACCATCAGATTCCTTGGAGGAACCTTTCTTCTTGGACTTCCTCTTTGGGCAATTATTAGCATAATGACCCAACTCATGACAATGAAAGAATCTCACCTTCGACTTGTCAAACTTCTTCCCTCCTTGAGAAGACTTGGAATGGGATGCCTTCCCTTTCCCTTTCTTAGCTTTTGAAGCTAAAGCCAAGTTGTCTTCATCATCATGTTTTGATGAAGAAGCTCCATCCCTAGTGCTCCGTCTAATCTCCTCCTGCATCAAATCCGACCATAGTCATTCCCAATCTGGCAGTTTGTCACTTACATTCACTGAGTCTTGGTAGCTATGCTAGCTCTTAGGAAAGCCAAGGAGTGCTAGACTCACCATATCCTCATCATCTGTAGTGAATCTTATGCTTGCAAGCTCATCTCTGCAGGTGGTGAGCTTGTTCAAGAATATAGAAATAGAGTCACCCTTCTCACACTTGATCTTTTGAAGCTTGTCCTTCAGTGCCAACTTCCTTTGATCATTGTTGTTCTAATATAAATCTTTCAATGTTTTCCACATTGCAAACGGAGACACCTTCCCATGGAGGTTTGAGACTATGTGATCTCGAACACCCTCCAAGAGAATTCTCCTAGCTCTAGCCACACACTTACCCCATTCCACCAGCTCAGTCTTGTCAGTAGGCTTAGGGACTTCTTGATCAATGAAATCCTTAAGACCATTATCTTCCAAAACTATCTCCATGCAATCCTTCCAAGCTATATAGTTTGATCTGCCATCAAGGGCATACTCAAGCCTCAAACCATTGAACGCCATCGATGAAATAGATGTGATAAGAACTTGAGATCTATATCAAGAATAAGAAACTTCGAATTCCTCCTGCTAGTATATTGTTCTTGCTTGATCACTTGTGCTCTGATACCATGTAGAAAATTCACCTGTAGAACAAACTGATATATGCAATGTCCTAAAGAACAATACTTGTTCTACTTCTACAAAACATTAAGCGGAAGCATAATCGAAATCATGAGCAACATCAAGTAGAAACATGCATAACTAATCAAGAGAATTAATCACACATAAGATAAGATATATCCAGGGGAAAGCACTAGCATAAAACCCCAACCATGTATTATCAATCAAGTAGAAATCCTCTTCACAATACAAGAAGAATTAGCTCTCAATCTATTTAGTTCTCAATGAACTATGAAGATATGAAGATATGTTTCATGATCCACCCAAGCCCTGTTTATATAGGCTTTCCCTATGGTCCTTACATAGTTTGCTTAGGAAATAATAGCAAAAGCACATGATATTAATTCCAACATACCAAAAACAACCAATGGTCCAACTACGTATTCCTTGAGAACACTAGTTCCTCAACCATGCAAAAACTACTTACTAGAAATAGGTAGGCATCTAATAGTACACTGTCCCACATCTAATCTCAATTGGGCCTCTGACAGAACTAACATGCAACAGTTATCCATGAGTGAATCCTCAGTTATCTAAAATAACAGTTGTCACATGCATGCAAGCATTAACAAACTATATTTTATTATTTTAACAACTTGTTAAAATAATCTAATTGGGCTTGACTAGTTATAACTAAGTCAACTGATTCTCTCATTATAGAACTCATGCTTATTCCCTCAATCAGTGGAGGAAACTCATGTGCATGCTCACAAAGATTTCAAATTCAAATTTCCTTAATTAATTAACTCAACTAAATTAATTAATTAATATTTCAAACTGCTGTTAAGATCAAAATTAATTTTACTTCCTATAGATAGACTAGGGACTGCTTTAAATAGGAAGGGACCTAGAAATGCTATTTTTAGAACTTTCTATTTTTAACAATTTCACCTCTCACCCAATGTGGCCAATGACCTCACTGGCCAAACTACTATTTTTAGACATGTTGTTTTTAGCAGGTCTATTTTTAGAACATTCTAAATTTAGCATTTCTTTTTGCACACTTTTCAACAGGATCAAATGGTTACCTCTGGCTAAATGGTGGTATAACACTTCCTTTCAAACTGTAGCGATAATGATCCCATTTATGGCACTTATGGATATCATCCACGATACATCACATCATTGTTTATAAAAAACTCTAAGGTTCAAGTAGTGGAATATCACATCGAGCATAAAAAACAAGTTCTCCAACTCTTAAAGGATAAACTCATTCTAGCACAAAAATCAAATGAAACAAAAAGCAAATCAGCATCACAATGAAAGAAGTTTTGATGTAGGCGACTGGGTACTTTTGACGACTACAACCATACAAATAAATGTCCCTCGAGAAAGCTAAGAAGGATAATAAATTATCACCCAAGTGCTATGGTCCTTACAAGGTGTTGCAAAAGATTGGTACTATGGCATACAAATTAGAATGCCCACATCTTCTCGAGTACACCCAGTTTTTCATGTTTCATGCTTAAAATAGGTTATTAATGACATACTACTGATTCAAAAAATATTGCGAGAACTTGACGAAGAAGAAAAAATCATATTGGAGCCTGAAGCAGTCACGGAAACAAGAACCTAGCAACTACGAAATTGATCATTTTTTAGAGTATCTCATTAAGTGGAAGAAATTAGACACTGAAGAGTCCAAATGGGAGTATGCTAATTTTATATAGAAGCATCCTTAACTACTCAAATGTTGAGGACAACACCTTTTTGGAAGAAGAGGCTCATGTTAGGTCTCTATAATATTAGTTTAGCCACCTTATTCTTATTGTTAGTGTTGCCCCCTTATTGTCTTTGTTAATGTAACCCCCATATTGTTATTGTTATGCATTATAAAATCCCACTATTGTTATTTTTGTGCCCTTACATTTTATTTTTATGTAGACTTTGATTATATTGTGACCACTTAAAATCATCTCTCTCTCTCTCTCTCTCTTTCTCTCTCTCTCTCTCTCTATATATATATATATATAATATATATATATATATATATGTTATATCTATATATATATATATATGTATATATATATATATATATATTATATATATATATTCTATATATATATAATATATATTATATATTATAATATATATATATATATATATATATATATATATATGAGGCCTTGTCATTTGTATCATCCAATAATTGTTCATTTATCTGATGTAAAGGAGGTTTCCCCCTCGAAGAGGCTAATTTTCAAGTTGTTGATCTATAATTTCTTCTGTTTTCTTATTTGGTTGCATAACATACTAATAACCATGATGAATGCATAAGACTCAATATGGCCTTAATCCTAGCCATGAAAAAGGGAATAACAGAAATCCAAGTCCTTAGAGGCTCTCTCATAATAATAAATTGAGTTTTATGATTTCTATGGAATGTATTGAAAGTTTGAGATGTCAAATTTGCCACAATATTGAAAGATAAATGTTGACATTTCAAATCCAAAGAAGGATCCATCATTAGGAAAAAAAGTCTTTGGATCATGATGATGGAGCCTCCTTTGTATTAAAAACATTGACATCTCTCTTTCAATATTGCGGGAAATCCAATGTTTCAAACATCCAATGATGAAATGGTTAAAGGGTGAATTTGTGTGAAGGAATTATATATTTCAACCATTGTTCTGTGATATAAATAGAACCAAGCTTCATGTTCTCATTTACTTTTTTTTAAGAAAAATAACTCAGAAGTTGATAAACTCTCCAAAGATGGTCTCAAGATGCAACAAGAATCCTAGAAAATCAATAAGTCCCTTTAGGAGAAAAGACAACTTCTTATTTTCATGAGTCATGGATTTAAAATTCTCTTTGTTATATAGGTATCAATCTTTTGGATTAATCACATTGTTAGGATTTGGTCGATATTTCAAACCAACTAATGTGGTTCATTCTCATGACAAGGTGAGAAATCAATCGATAAGAAGGAATAAATAACACGGATGCATCATTGCCAAGAGTTAGCCATTGAAAAATAGTCATTAATTAGTTAAAAAGTAGCCGTTAATTAGTTGATTAGTTGAATTATTTAATAATTTATTTAAAAACTAAGTATTATATGGAGTAAATATTTATTATTATATTACTAATAATTCTAAATTGGTGATTAAATAATATAAATTTTATATTATCTAAAAAAAATGTCATTCTAAAATACTGGGTAGGATATTCACTAATCTAATATTTACTATTTAGAGTCATACTACGCCATTATACTATCATTCAATATAACAATTTAATTCATTATAACTATATATTATATATAGTATATATATATCATATATATATATTATATCAAACTTCAATACATGTCCGTAGAAACTCATAAATTCAATTTATTTGGGATGAGAGAGCACTCTGAGGACGTGAAATCCTCAATGTTCTCTACTCTTAAATGTTAATAAGGAATATAAATTTTATAATTTTAAAAAAAATTATTTTTTATTTTAACCATTAAATTTTAATATATAATCTTAAAAAAAAAATTTATATATCTCTATATACCTATTCATTATATAAAATTAAATTATATATCCTATAAATATGCATAAAATTATACTTGCTATTCTCAATTACCCAAACATAATACAATTTTCATGACACCTGCCTTTGCAATATACTATGAAATACCAAACAAAACGCACCTTCGCCTTGCATGAGAAGATTTTATTCTAAATGACAACACCTTAATGATGTCACCCACTTACAACACTAATGATATAACGAACTTAAGTGCAGGAAACCTCCTCATACATCAATATTTATTGTGAACTTATGTCTCATATTAACGAACCTAAGTGCAAGAAACCTCCTCATACATCAATATTTATTGTGAACTTATGTCTCATTTGGAAGCATCGAAGGTATGGATTGAGGATCTAGGTTATATCTAATAATTAATTAAATAAAATTATTTTTTAAAGGTAAATAATAAGTATGATAAATTAATTTCTTTTAACCTAAGTTATTTGATGCTTATGATAAAAAATAATATAATATTTGATCTATATGATGAGAAATATAGTAAATGAATAATTATAGCTAAATTATTTTATAGTAAGCTCATCATAACTTACCAGATGAGAAAGACAGTAAGCTGATTATAATATGAAAAAGGAGTAAACTTAACCAACGAGATGACAGAGAGAGTAAACTAATCATTATAAAGTGAAAATTAGTAAATATTAGGTCATAGTGAGCTGATTATAATATGAAATGGAGTAAACTTAACCAACGAGATGAGAAAGAGTAAACTCATCATTTTTTTTTAACACATGGTGAATCGGTAACTATCAAGCGGGAGGGGAATCCGCCTCTCTAGGCGCCACCATAACAGGTCACTGTACTCCGTGAGATTTGAACCGAGGTCTCCTGGGCTTCGCCCGAGAAGACCCACCATTAAACCGCACATCACTGTACAGGAGTAAACTCATCATTATAAAGCGAAAACTAGTAAATATTAGGTCAGATCAGAGAAGAAAATACATGCAGTCCTAGGGAAACCCCTAGGTTTTGAGAAAGTTGTGAATGCTGATACGCGATGCAGCACTTACTAAGAGATGTGGTAGTTATTAAAGGGGTCACGACTAAAAAAATTGTGGTTTTTAGAAAGGAAGGAAATAAGTTAAAAAATATTTAGCAAGTTTTTTTGAATAAGGGTGATGAGTCAAAGCCCATTTACAAAGTTTTTTTAAATAATAGTAATGAGTCAACTTGTATTCACTAGTTGTTTGATAATTATTTATAATAATTTTTCCATATATAAAAATAAAAATAAATAAATATTTTATATAAATATTTTCGGGGGAAAAATATGTATAATATAAATAACATGAAATCAAATTATCTATATTCATAATGGGATCAAATTACATGTATTAAATATTGAATATGTTTATCTCTGCTGAAGCTAGATAACCATTTCCACTCTGATTGATTGAATTTACATTCCGAATTTACCCATATTTTGAGTTGTCGCAGTCCGGAAGTGACACCAAAACGTTCATGGCAAGGCAGGATCAATGCTTTGTACAACCTATAATAATATTTTTAATGGAAACTGAGGCCCCATACCATGGCTTTGTCGAGGGTAGGATCAATACTTTGTCCAATTTATAATTTTTTTTCTTTAAGAAAGTTGATGGCCCATGCAATTCACGCATGGAACGTTGTTAGCAGCTTGAAGGCGACGTACTTTTTCTTTTCTGGTTCTCATGTTCCTTCCAGCAAAAATAAAATTATTATAATCGTCGGTTTAATCATTCATACGTCATATCATAAGTGGCTTGCTAAGGGGAGCTGGCCCGATGTGAGCTGTAAATTCGAATAAATGGTGACCAAAGGTTTGGAATAACATGAGGGCCTGGCATTCTCCAAATTTTCTTGAACTTTTGGAACTAGACAATTATTCTGATTTAATCAGTCTTTACGAAGAATGTAAACCTAACATTCGCAACATAAAAAATAATAATTATACCATCTCTTCATAAGGGTTTTGTGTTACCAGCAGCATATAAGCGTGGTGTGAAGTATCAGGGAATAGACTGGAAGCCTAATAATATCAGAGATCAAGGACGACATGGCTGGAGATTGCGGGGGTTTGCAAAATATGTTTCTGTGTATGAATCTGAGATCCAAAATTTTTGATACTATCTTTCTTACTTGTAGTAAAGATTGACTTTGTTGAGAAGTTAGAGGTACTGGTAATTATTTGTAATCACGATCATGTTGTTATGCAGGTTGTGTCCCTGAAGAATATGCGAATAAGATAAAGGAGAGCCTATCAGATTTCAAGGCCACCATGGCCAATGTCTATGGCGGTTTTACAAACATTTTTAAACGTATTGGTTTTTCTATTTTCTTTGAAAGAAAGTCTTAATTTCATTATATTTACAAAATTACATTTTTCTTTTTCCCCTTTTTTTTTAACTTTTGGTAGGACTCTCGGATTTTCATGTCCATTACATAGGCCAATGTCTATGGTGGTTTTACAAACATTTTTAAACGTATTGGTTTTTCTATTTTCTTTGAGAAAAAGTCTTAATTTCATTATATTTTACAAAATTACATTTTTCTTTTTCAGCTTTTTTTTTGTAACTTTTGGTAGGACTCTCAGATTTTCATGTCCATTACATACTCCACTACGGGGAAGGGTAGCCCAAGATTTGAACCCAAGACTTTCGGTGAGACTTCATTTCCACGGCCAATGCCGGTTGAGCTACCCATGCCGACTCTTTTTCAGCTTTTTGGGGAACATTTGCCATAATTATTTTGAAACAACTTAATCTCACAATTTTGTTGGGAAAAAGTTGGTTTTCCAGTAGATTTTTGGTTAAATATCATAATATATATATATATGTATAAAATTGTCAAGTTATAGAATTCAGATCATGATTGAAATACTAAATTCACAATCCAGATTCCTGCAATCTATATAAATAAATGAAATTTTAACATCAGTAGACAATGCCTTTTGAGACATTTTCAAACTAAAATGGTCAGATACGAAATTGTTTTTTCTTGGTTTTATTATCATCCTATCAATGACCACAACAGAAAGAAATCCTCCACTTATAGAAAGTCTATATGCCTGTAGTCTAGTATGCAGTTCATTTTAAACAATTTTTAGACATATGCACTGGTTTTATCATATTAAATTCAGCGTTTTTTCCCTATGGAAAAAATAGAAAGTAGATTTTCATATTAATATGTGAGGTGTACTACATTGAGATGGATTTTGATTGAATATGTTTTTAGATACTAGAGCTACTGATCATTATTTATTATTTTGATATTCATATCGTGATGCAGCCCACATCTCACCAGAATATGTTACTAGGATATCAGGCAACATATTTGACAGTTTAGCAGAAGGTGAAGGAATTAACACAGAAGGCGAAGGAATTAAGACAAAAGCTCTGAAATATGAACAGCTGCATGAAGCAATAACTGCAGTCTTTGAGTAAGAAAGAAAAATAGTGAAATTGATTTGATGTAAAATTATTTTTGGAATTGAATATTTGAAGCTATGTCGATGGTAGATTTTAACATCCAAATTGACATGAAACAAATCAAGGCTCTATACATATTAGATAGATAAAATCTACAATCACAGAAAAATTCTGGAGTTGATGTCATGAATGAATGAGGATTTAAGTTTGCGGATGTGCAATATTAATTTTCTTTATTACCATTAATATTAATTTTCTTTATTACCATTATTACTCTTCTTTTGGATTAGGAAAATGAACGAGACTTTCCCCGGTGCCAAGTGTTCTCCTCCATCAAAAGAATCGGTGGACCAAAAGCTCAAGGTATGTAAAAAATCATTTTTGCTATTTGATTTTTCTATGGAATCTACTTAGATTTTACTGTAATTTGATTTTTCTGTGGAAAGCACTGAGGGCATTTTACCAATCAATATTGTTACATTTAGGAGAGTGAAGTACATTTTACAATTAAGTATTAGACAAATTAATATGGTAAGGTTTTTTTGACAAATTAATATGGTAAGGTTTTTTTATATGTTATTTTAATATAGATAAGTTAAATATAACCATTTTTT
>APFE031503713.1:1795-25098 GCA_000404065.3 Pinus taeda | reverse complement strand
AATTGTTTCTCCTCCAATAGTTGTAGCACCCTGTCAACATGTTCAACATGATCCTTCCAAGACTTGTTGTAGATTAGTATATCATCAAAAAATGCTAACACAAATTTTCTAAGGAATGGTTTGAAAACTGAATTCATCGAACCTTGAAATGTTGAAGGTGCATTGGTAAGGCCAAAAGGCATGACATAAAATTCATAATGACCCTCATGAGTTCTAAATGTTGTTTTCAAAATGTTTTCAATCTTCATTCTGATTTGATGATATCCTAAACGAAGATCCAACTTGGTGAAGTAAATTGATCCATGCAATTGATCCAGTAATTCATCAATGACAGGAATGGGAAACTTATCTTTAATAGTGAGCTTGTTGAGCTCCCTATAATCCGGACACATGTGCCATGACCCATCCTTTTTGTGCACCAATACTACTAGAGCAGAGAAAGAACTTTGACTCGGTTGAATTATATCAGCCTCTAGCATTTTTGCAACCATACGTTCAATTTCACTCTTTTAGGCATAGGGATATTTGTACGACCTAATGTTTGAAGGAACACTTCTTGGAATCAGATGAATAGCATGATCATGATCACGAATAGGTGGAAGACCTTTGGGAGTCTCAAATACCTTGGAATGATTGTCCAAGAATTTTTGGAGATCTAGAGAAATAGATGATTCTAATATGGAAACATCTAGCGAACATAATTGTGCAATTACACCTCTTTTGTTCCTTTTTTAGAAGCTTTGTCATACCGTTAAAGCTGATTATCTTTCCCGGTTTCCCTGTAATATCCCTTAATTCAACTTCCTTTCCTTCCACAAAAAATTTCATGAAAAGTTGTTGAAAATTAAAAGCTATTGTACCCAAGGATTGTAGCCATTGGACTCCTAGTACAACATCAGCACCTCCCATTAGAATAGAAAGCATTGGGCTAGTCAATACATATTCTCCCATGGATAGCTTGATATTATGGCACTTTCCAGAGCAATTTATTGTTCCTCCATTTGCAATCATCACTTGACACTCTGGTGCTATATATAGGAAGAAATTCAATTCTTTTGCTACCTTACAATGAATAAAATTGTGGGTACTTCCTGAATCAATCAACACTATTACCTTTTTCTTCTTGATTTGTCTTCTATCTTGATGGTTTGAGGAGTGGTAATTCCCACCAATGCATTACAAGATATGGTCAGATTCATTTTTTATTCATCTAGGCTTTGTTCCTGGAGTATATCCTCTTCTTTTGACCTATCTTGCTCCTTTTCTTCTTCCTCTTCACAATCTATGTAGAATAATTTCTTCTCAACACACTTATGACCTTTAGTGTATTTGCTATCACAACTGTAACAAAGCCCTTTTGCTCTTTTTTCTTCCAATTGTTGTGGTGTCAACCTTATAGGTTGTGGAAGACTAGGGGAAACAATACTTCCATCTTTATAGTTGTGAGTGGTATGCTTCCTGGTTGCCATAATTTTGCTTTCCATTTTTCTTGCTACCTGAATGCCTTCTCTAATGAATAAGGTTCCTAAAGGTGAACATCATGTTGGATATTATACTTTAAAGTCCCTATGACCACATCAATCCTATTCTCCTCTGGAATATTTTTTACCTTATGTTCAATTTTTGGAACTCCTCAATGTGCTCCATTATTGAACCCTTTTGTTTGAGACTTATCAATTGACTAAAAAAAGTGTTGCTTTTTGTATCCTTATAATGTGCGATCAATTCTTCCGTAAAAATTGCCCAAGTGATAAATGTCTACGAGAGCAAAGCCATTGATACCATACAAACTGATTTGGTTCCAATTATAAAGTTGCAATACGTACCTTTTGTGTGTGTTTTCACATTATTGAGATCGAAAAATTGCTTCATCTGTAATATCCATGTTGCGGGATCCTTGCCATCAAACTTCCTCATATCGATTTTTGGAATATGGTGGATCTTCGATCCCACATTAGAGTCTATGAAATCATGATTAACATTTCTTTTGTTCGCATCATGAGTTTCCTATACTACCTTTTCACCATTAGTAAGTATTTCTTGTAGAAAATTTGTCAAATCTGTCTTCAACTTTGCCATGTCTCTCTTCAAATTTGTCTTCAAATATATCTTCAAATCGTCCATCTTAGTTTCCACGTCCTTTATCTTAGATTCCACGCCATTTATCTTAGTTTCTATTAACTTTTGTGCAGGTGACACTTGTTGCACTTGGTCTTGTAATTTTGATATATCATGTAGTATTTCTTCCTCTTCTTCATGAGTCATGCTAGAGCTTTCAGGTTGCTTACTAGGTGTTTGCATTTTCTTTCCTCGGGGCGTTAGTTACCATTAATAATGCTCTACTATGCCCTTTGAATTCCTTCAAAATAATTTTTCAAACCAAGCTTAAGCAAAAAATTTAAAAAAAATCTACACACCTTTTTTCACTTTATAGGAGCTCGATATTGCCTCTGATGTATCTCTGTATTTTCGGATCGTCCAGTTCTAAAATTGTGACCTACAGTATCCCTCTGTGTCCTCTTTCCAATGCCACCAGTATGATCCAAATTGGATTCTCCAAGGAAGAGTTATGTGAAATCTCCCACAATGACCTGATTATAAACTTGTTCAGTAGAGCGAACTTGTACAACGTGCCACGAGTCAGTGTTTTGATCTTTGGCTCTGAAAATGTATAAAAGAAACTACAATCCGTCCTCTTTTTGTACCTTCTTACGAAATTTCAATCTGATGCTCAGAGAGAAAGTTATGACGATTTTCCCCAGGTCACCTGTTTGGAATGTAATTCAGGAGTCTGCAGAAAGACCAACTTCCTCAAATCATATCTCTGCAAATATAGTGCGAAAAGCTTTGAAATTCGGACTCGAGATTCAGCGTGATTTATTCTCAAATGGTTTTTTTTTTTAGCTTCTGAAATGTCATAGGAAAAAAAGTTATAGCGAAAATGCCACGATGACCTATTTGGAGCAGTGAAACCCTAGAATCCAAAGCTCTGATACCAAATGTTATGAAACCAACTCAAGAAAAAGATATAAAAGATAGATCAACGCCTTAGAATTCAGCCTCTTCGAGGGGGCAACCTCATTTACATTACATAAATGAACAATTCTTGGATGATTCAAATGACAAAACCTCCTTTCTATATATAGGAGTCTAAGGAGTCACAATATAAACCAGTCGACCTAAAAATAATAATATAAAGCCACAAAAATAACAATAGAGGTATTCGATGGGCACAGTAATAACAATATGGGGACAATAGGGGCACAACAATATTGATAAGGGATACAACTACAATAGTAATGGGGTAATCACTAGTATTATATGGACCCAACAATATCTCCCTCATGGTCCTTTCATTCTCCCAGGTAGCCTCTTCAGACCCGAAATGCTGCCACTGTACTTTAACTTGGGTGATCACTCGTCTCTAAAGAATTGCTTCTCTCCGATCGAGTATACTCACTGGCTCGACCAGGAACTCGCCTTCCAGTTCTACCTGTATAATCAAGATAAAGGAAAGTTATTTTAATTATTTGGTAAAATCGTAATGTACTTTTACCATGCATAATTACATATATATATATATAGGATAAGTCGATGAGGAAAACTTTTAAATTTTCTCTCCTTCACCTGTATTTCTTGCCAGTTTATTATGTGTTTGGGATCATAAACATATTTCTTTAAAACCGAAACATGAAAAACGTTGTGCACCCGTATATGACTTGGTAAAGCAAGTTGATAAGCTACGGGCCCAATCCATGCTAAAATCTGGAAAGGACCACAAAATATGGGTGCCAACTTGGCGCAACCCATCCACTGAAGTGTACTTTTCTTAGCTCTAACATGCACATAGACATGGTCACCCACTTGAAATTCCCAAAAGCTTCTTTTCCGGTCAACAAAGTTCTTTTGTTGGTCTTGAGCAACCTTTAAATTAGATCACACTTCTTTGACCATTTCTTCCATCTCTGCTAACATATCAGGCCCAACATTAACTTACCTTCTGGACCACCCCAATTTTAGGGACTTATGCATTTACACCCATAAATCACTTCAAAAGGGCTCATTTGTGTAGAAGTGTGATAGCTATTGTTATAAGCGAATCCTACAAGATGCAAGTATTCTTCCCACTTAGATGGTTGTTGCATTACATAAGCCCATAACATATCCTCCACCACCTGGTTTACTCACTCCATTTGCCCATCTATTTGAGGATGGTAAGCAGTACTAAACTGCAGTTGAGTATCCAGCTCTTCAAATAAGGATTTCCAAAACATTGATGTAAAGTTTACATCACGATTTGAAATTATAGCCTTTGGTATTCCATGCAACTTGAAAATATTTTGCATAAATATATTAGCAATATGCACTTTCTTATAAGTAGATTGTACCGATACGAAGTGGGCATACTTGCTCAGCTTATCCACTACCACCATTATTGAGTCATTCTATTTTCTTGACCTGGGCAAGCCCATAATAAAAGCGATGGAAATAAATTCCCACTTACATTCCAGAATGGGTAATGGGTGGAGTAAACCAGCCGGGTGATGGTGTTCTGTTTTAACTTGCTGGCATTCCAAACAGTGGGCCAAATATTTAGCCACCTCCTTCTTCATGTCCGGCCAAAAATATTCCTTTATAAGATCTGTTAGTAATTTATGATATCCAGGATGACCGACATATGTGACCTTGTGATATTAATCTAAAATTAAATCCTTAATGTCTTTTATATTTGGTACATACATTCTTGTTTTATAAATCAGCAAACCCTTTGGATTTACTTCTTACCCAAGATGTTGTGCTTTACTGTTCGGAATTTTTGTTTGCTGCCACAAAGTTTGATATTCTGAGTCTTGCATTGCTGCCTCCTTAATTTGTTCCTTAAATGTGTTTTGTGCTTCACTAAATGATATTTCATATAAACAGTTAGCTTTTCTACTTAGTGCATCTACGACACAATTTTCTTTACCTTTTAAATGTTTAATTTCAAAATCAAACCCGTTCAGAAAATCAACCCAACATGCTTGTCTGGTATTCAAAGTGGGCTGTTTAAAATAATTAGTCAAGCTATGATGGTCAGTCATTAGCAGAAATTTCTTACCCAATAGGTAATGCCGCGACATTTTTAAGGCATGAATACCAACTGTCAGTTCCAAATCATAGGTTGAGTACCTTTACTCATGCTCTTTAATATTTTTGGAGTCGTAAGCGATGACTCTGCCTTCTTGCATTAGTACACCACCCACACCTTCTTTGTTAGCACCAGTACACACCACATAATCTTTATTTGGGTCAGCAATGCTTAATATAGGTGTAGTGGTGAGTAAATGTTTAAGTCAGTCAAAGTTGTTTTGGCATTCTATACTCCATTTAAAGTTCTTACCTTTCTTTTACAATGAGGTAATAGGGTATGCTACCCTGGAAAAACCTTCAATGAATCGCTTGGAATACCTAACTAGCCCATAAATGACCTTATATCAGCGACATCCCTTGGTACTCACCACTTCATTATGGTCTTTATTTTCTATGGGTCCATAACTATTCCTTCTTTAGTAATGATATGACCGAGATATTGGATATGTTCCTTAAAGAAGTCGCATTTTCTGCATTTGGCATATAGCTGGTGTTCCCTCAAACTTGTAAAGCAATCTGGAGGTGTTCTCTGTGTTCTTCCACAGTCTGTGAGTAAATTAAAATATCATCAATGAAAATTAACACAAATTTGTCTAAATATTGATAGAATACGTTGTTCATAAGGCACATGAAAGTTATTGATGCATTGGTTAGCCCAAGGGGTAACACCACAAACTCGTAGTGCTCATAACGATTCCTGAAAGCAATTTTCGTTATATCTTCTTCTTTGATTCTAATATGGTGATAGATTGATCGAAGGTCAATATTGGAAAACACGATTTCCCCCTTTACTTGGTCAAATAATTCATCAATACGAGGTAGGGGATACTTGTTTTTGATGTTTTTCTTATTTAATTGATGGTAATCCATACACATTTGCATGGTTCCATCCTTATTTTTAACAAAAAGTACTAGGGGTCCCCAGGGTGATACACCTGGTCATATGTATTTCTTGTCAAGGAGTTATTGCAATTGCATTTTCAGCTCTGTTACTTCGGGTATGCTCATATGATAAAGAGATCGCGATATAGGTACAACCCTTGACACTAATTCAATAGTAAAATCTATATCCCTTTTTGGTGGGATTCCTAGGTATTTCCTCTGGAAATACATCCGGGAAATTCTGTACTATTAGTATATCCTTTATGGCGGCAGATTTTTCTTTTGAATCAGAATACCCTACTTGAATGGCATAAATCTGGCACCCTTTTCGGATGCATTTGGCCAATTGGGAGTCTGTCACGGGTCTCAGATTTATAGGTCTTATGATCCCTTGAATTTCCTTCCTTCTTCTGTCCTCATCTATATAATTAATGATTTTTGTTTTACAGTTAAGGAGAACGCAATGTTTCTCCAACCAGTCCATACCAATGAGGATATTGTATGACCCTAAGGGCAGCACATTTAAGGCTGCCTTAATAGGTTGTCCTTCTATCTGTAGGAGACAATTACTGACCTTGGCTAACACTCTCATTGTGGCCCTAGTAGCCAATTGTACTAACCATGAATTCTTAAACTTAATAGTTTGAAGATTGCATAGTTATATTATTTTGGGGCTAACATAACTTAAGGTGGCTCCACGGTCAATTAAAATAAACACAGTGTGGTTGAAGATTTTACCTTCAAACTCAATCATAATCAGTTGGTACTCTGCTTGGTGGTCGTCGAGAGCAGCATTGATTTTCGGCGTGCTTCTTGCCACTTCTCTGACTGTTGATGCCTCTTGAACCTATGCTACCTGATCAGTTCCCCTATGATGTGGGCAGTTTTTAACATAATGAGGCCCTCCACATCCCCATCACTGTATCGGTGGTCTGGCTGCCATTTCCACTTCAGTCCTTATTGATTATTCATTAGTTTTCGTTTCTGGGAGATTTGAATTTGGGTGGATTTATATTCAGATTTCTATTAATCTGTCGTCTAGGAATCTTATTGACCACAAATTTATCTATTTTATGGTCGGAGGAAAATTCACTCCCTTTCTTGTCATTCCATTTCCTTCCTCCTTCCTCTTTCTGTTTATTTTGCTGATAGCACACCCGAGCCTTGTATATGACCTCATCCATAGTCTTTGGGTTATCGAACTCAATGCATTCCTTCATAAATAGTGGCAAACTGCTGACAAATCACTGTACCTTAGCCTTTTCTTCCTGTATATATGGGACGTATCGCAGCAGGGAGGTGAACTTGGTTATGAACTCATCCATGGATAATTGTCTCAATCGAAGGTTGTGAAACTCCTTGGCCTTCTCGTCATAGAATCTTTCAGTCAGATATTTTTCTTTAAAGTATTTTTGAAACTTATCCCAAGTTATGCTTTGTTTGTTTACACCGCGAACTTTCTTTACCTCCTCCCACCATAAGGTGGCTTTTCCTTGCAACTGGAAGATTTCCAATCTAGCTTTAAGATTGTGACTGTATTCGTACAACTAGAAATGCTTGTTCATGTTAATGAGCCAAGATTCTGATGCCTCCTCCTATTCGTCGTAAAAAAGTGGAGGCTTAATTTTCTGGAATTCCCCTTGAAGTTCTACTTTTTGTCCCTTACGCTTGTTGTGCTCTGATGCATTTCCAGAATCTTCTTCCTGGATTTCTTCGCCACCCTTGGTTTCTGCTCGTTCTGTATGGTATTCTTATTCTCCAGTTATATTTCCCTGTTCAGCACTAGAAATTGTGTGTTTGTGGTTCTTCTACCAACTACGCCCATACTTCAGGATTGGTCTCCTGAAATGTCCTACTCCTGCTCCTGTCACAGTCTGGTGCGGTAAGGTTCCCATTGTTCTCATATTGGCTATGCCTGTTCCTGGCTCTTTGTTGTGCATATTACACAAATACAGTTAATTCTTGTATTTCCAGAGGCATTAGTTTTGGTAACCTGAGTGCTTTGATACCACATGTCACACACCCAATAATTTGATAACCCATAATAAAAAAGAATTATTAACTATATGAATACTTCCAAACTATGTATATTTACCAGGTTCTGATATCATAAAACAAGTCATATAACATACACAGTTTGCATCATTTTGATATATAAATTTTTCTATGATAATTCACTTTACAATAATTACAAATCTTGTTTAGAATTCAACACCATTCTTTGAACCCCGAGGAAGAGGGTTATCTATGTGGTTGTATACATCTTATGGCACCCTTACATGGTTTACAACGATTCGTCATTTGGTGTTTCTAGAAAATTTCGCCTGGTCCTCTAGCGAGTCGACAACCCCCTTTATCATAAGGGGATTATGACCTGCGGTCTCATTCTCATGGTTGCTAGCTCGACTTCCGGCTCTTTGAGTTTGTTAATGAGTTGCATTACATTTGTTGGTTGTAGTGGTTGTCTACCAGGTTCGCATCTTGCTTTGGAGAGGGTTGTCCTATATGGTTCGACATTCAAACATGTATCATCCCTCAGTGTCATTCTCTGGCAAACTCCTCTTTGCTTGATTACTTTTCGTAAATGCAAGATGGCTACAGCCTAGTCCTATGCTTGTTTTATTGCAGGTTGTTTTGGATCTTGTGCGGAACTCTTAGGATGATGTTACATCACCATCGTGACAATAATGTCCTCGGATTTTTTATCGGGTATGTAGTTTTGTACCGGGATAGCCCTAAGTTTATTCTCATAAGCTTTCATCGACTCTGCTGTTGTGTTTTGTTCTAAGATCCATCGGCTTGAAATCGAGAGTTCATGATGTAATGTTTTAAAAGGGTGATGGATTAACTGTATAATCCCTTTCTGGGTATTTGACTCCATTTAGCTGTAGAGCTCACATTTGTGAGTTAGGTTCTATTGGACTTATTTTTATTTATCTGTAACCTATGGCACGAATTCATTTATATGAAAGTCTTTGTTTCGCAAGCTATGAATATTTGTAGTGCTACTATGCTAAAGTGTAATATATATACATTTGTTTTGCTTAATTTCCTTTCAAAATGCATTATAGTTTTCTATCACTCTATGATTTGGGTTTGAGGGTTTTTCTGAAACCCTCTGTCAATTCGTTAGAGTGGGTATTTCTGGGTCTGGTTTACCTGCTTGACAGAGCAATAATCTTATGTTTACTCTCTTGTAATGGGATCATTACTATTATTCTCTTTATGAATTATTATCTAGTGCTTGGGTTGTCTGTTTTCCTTCTTAAATTAATTCGTAGATAGGTCAAACCCTTACCACACCCTTACTAAGTTATGGGTTTATATACAAGTTGTATTGATTGTTTCATTATCATAAGGCTTTTGTTGGTTCCTGTACTAGAATAAATTGTCGCTAGCTATAATCTCTTCTAATTATTTGTGGTGGTTTCAGTCACGTCTCTTCAACTATCCTACTGTTCTTTCTTGGAGTTGTGATCTCTTTGTTTCTCCTTTGTTTTTCCAATTACAATAATTCTCTACTATGGTTGTTTTCAGTATCATTGTGGTAAAATGAATTTTACTTATACATTGCTAATTTTATTTTCTTGAATGAAGAATGATACCCAACCTGTTCTGGTTCTATTTATAACATTTCTTAAATGAATTAACAAACTAGTTACTATTCAGAAATCATACAAGTAAGTAGTATCTTCTGAACTTTTAAGAGAAAATATTCAGATTTACTTATTTGTACTCACCCTTCCAGATATATTGAATTAGATACTTCTGATTCTTTGCCTCCCAACCGTGAGACTCCTACTGCTCGCCTGAAGTCTCCCCCCGAGCTACCCTTACATGGTATTTTCTTCAAGATTTATTGTTCTTGAATGTAACAGCTATCTAGTCTTAACCAAAGATAGCCCAAGTAGCACTGTCTGTCCCTACTACATAGTTGCCCAGTGCATTGCACACTTTTCCTCTTTTCCTCCCAGGTCTCTCAGATGCCCCCCATCCTCTTGATTCTTGGAATAAATCTTCCTTAAATTTCAAAGTAGTTAGGGCTTGGGTAACTACCCAACCTAACTATTTGAGAATAAACTATCATCCCTAAATGACTTATTGTCATTTAAATTAAACTCCTTAATTATTGCAAAGATTTTAGTAATTCACTTTCATAAATTAAAACAGAATTACTATTTATATCAAAGTTAACTAATATTCATTTTTCTAAAAAAATCTAGTAAAATAAATACTTACACATATATAAAAAACATCACATATCTCCATTTGCAATCCCTCTACAAAACCTTTCATATCAAATATATTCAATATAGCTAAAAGTAAAATTTATTTTTTAATATAAATTATTAAAAATATTGATTTTATTATAAAATAAATTAAATAAATAATTATTGAATATATGTAGTTTAGAAATCAAATTATTTGAATAAACATTTGCAAATTGAAACAATATATTCAAGAAGGCCATGAGAAGCATGAATAAAAAAACATGAACCTGAGAAAATATACGTATTGTTTTATGGCTTTCGATCTTGACGACTCTTTTTATTGAAATCTTTCAAAATAAAAACTTCTATGTGTTGGTAGTGGGATACTCTTGGTAGTGGTGGGATGTATAATCTTTCTGTATTTTGTTGATATGATTTTCTTAGTAAAAAATATTGATTATATATATAGAGATTAGTTTTAATTAAAAAATTTATTGAAATGATGATAATGTGTAATTTCTTATATATTAGATATGAATATGTAATATTAATTTGTAGGTTAATTTTTATATAATAATGTTGTAATGTTTTGTGTATGACGTATCATTAATTTAATAATATGATTGTGTTAGTAATATATTTTTGATTCGAATGTTAATATAAAAAAATTTAAAAAAAATTAATATATTTATATTTAAAAATTTGTAATCAAAGTTAACTTATATGTTTATATAATTATTTAATAACATTTAAAAAGCAATAATCATCTAATAGTCACAAATTTGTATTAATCTAAAAATCTATACTCAAAATTAACCTATAATGACCTATTAATAATTAAAAAATAATGGATTCAAATTTTCAATTATATGTTTATTTAATGTAATTTGATTATTTTTGGATTAATAAAAAAATTAAGCTTAATTAGTTTTTGTGTTTTTTTTTTTTTTGTTTTTTTTTGTTTTTTGTTTTTTTTTTTTTTTTTGTTTTTTTTTGTTTTTTTTTTTTTGTTTTAACGTACACATGAATTAATAAATATATGTTTTTTTATTATTAATTTTAATTAATCATATTAAAAAATTAATATAAATATGCTTATAATTCTTTTTTAACAAAATGGATACTTTATGTTATGAAACTTGGATTACACAGCCAAAAAATTTTACATTGAAAAAGACAGAATTTGCTTTAGAGATTTCAATTGTTTTTATATTCCAGTACAAACGAAAAAGGATATATTTTTTTTTTTTTCCCTACAAGCATTGTGGACTAGGATATTACATTGAAATTTTATGGGTGGAAGAATTGACCCAAAGAAGACATTCTTGCAATACATAAAAAAACATTAACCAATATTTGAAGGGTCGACTTCCTCGTTGGTGTGATTGTTCACTTGGCTTCTTCCTGCGTTGTCATCTCCAGTGCCCAGATTTCTCTGTGGCTGAGTGAGAGCAGGGTCAGGTATCCCGACGATTATCTTCTACACCTTTGCGAACAAACTGTTGCTAATCAACTCAGAATTGAAAGTGGGAAGGCCAATTTCCATCCTTATGATTTTCTGCTCCGACTCGCTTCCACACATTCAAATTTTGCATTGATGCAGTATGCATTGGGCACATGGTTCGTCTCCAATAATTCCACCCTCCACGTGAGGAGGTTGAGCCTTCCCATCAACATTTTGAATAAAAGTTCGACTAACTTCGTCTACCGATCCATGTCGATCTCCGAAGGCTGCTCTCCATGTGATTCCATCACCAAGCTATGTAGTAAGATGCAATTACTCGAAATACGTAAAACAAATAGATGCCTCTAGTGGAGGCAGGGTCTCCTTATATAAAGCATCATCCCAAGTTTCGTAATTTCCCTCAGCCTTTGCCATTAATTCCTGCAATTTTTCAATCTTCTTTTTTCAGAAGAAAAACCATATTTTTTATATTGATGAAATATAAATTTATATATAGAGGTTTATGATAGTATAAACCCAAAATGCAGACACATTAAAAACCAGATCATAGCATGCTGTAGGACTGTTCTATAATGGCAGAAAGGTGCAGAAACATTACAATGAGATTGGATGATCAAAAAGTCCCAAAAAGTAGGGCTTAAAACTGAAAAGGAAAGCCTGTTCAGCCCAGAAAATCAAGGTATGCCTTGATGTTGTGCAAAAGAGAAGACATAGGCCTCCGGGAGCAGTTGAAGATGGATTCATTCCTCCACTTCCATATGGACCAACAGACCATGATAAACATAGAGCGTCGAGTGACTGTCTGTTCACTCCACCAAAAGAATCCGTCCTGTACAGAGGAAAAACCAAGGTGAGGAAAATCCAAGGAAATAGAGAGTTCATACCAGATTTGTTGTGAAGCATGACATTGAAAGAACATATGGTAGTTTGACTCTTCAGCGGACAGACACAAAGCGCATCGTCCCGGACCCTGCTAGTCTTTCTTCTGTAGCACCTCCCATGTGAGATTTCTGTTCCAGAAAAGGAGCCACGAAAAGAGAATCATCTTGAGAGGACAAGCGACTTTCCAAAGAGAGAATGGGAAAATCTGTTGGTTTGTGAACTCGGGCCCTAAAGATAGGGCAGCATATAAATCCTTTACACGAACAGGAGATGGAGCGCATGGCAGATTCCAGGCGAGTACATATTTTGACCTCGAGCGTCGAATTTCCAGTCCCTGTAATTCATATCGAACAGAACTCCACAACGACCGAATGTGTGGAGGCAAAAAGAGATCCGCTTCATCCTTCCAAACCGGAGATGTGTAAGACCAAGATTTTATCAATTTATCCCATGAAAAGATGCCTCTCGAGTGAAAGTAAGAAACCAGAGCTGGTGGCAGAGGAGATGTCATACCATCTTTGATTAAATCAAAGCCAATGAGAATACTTGATCCTGAAAAGATCTTCCATCGAAAGTTTTCCATTATAAAAGACTGGTTTTTACGAAGACTGAGCCAGATGGCGGATCCTCTTTTGATCCCCAGAGAGTTCCTTCTATACCAGTATTCGATACTTTTACCTTTTAGATATTTTCTGTTGATAAACATGCTCCATGGTCCATTGCCATAAATACCCCTGAGGAGAGATTTGCAGAGGAGGGCATTTCCAAACGTCCGCATGTCCAGCAAGCCCCAACCTCTTGATTTTTTTGACTTTGTAATTGTATTCATCTTTACCAGGTGAAATTTAGATTGGTAGGATTTCCCTCCCCAGAGAAAATTTGTTGCTAATGTGCTCATTTTTTTGATAATAGGAGCAGGGAGAAAAAAGAGATGCGCCCAGTAGATCGCCAGCTGAGATAAAACTACCTGTACTAAAATAAAACGGCCTGCCAAGGAGAGAAGCCTCATTTCCCATCCAGAGATTCTTTTGTAAAAACGGTCCAAGAGCCAAGACCAGTCCCCTTTTTTGTTCCCTAATGGCTTTAGGGTGAAACCCAGGTATTTAATTCCATTTTGAATCGACACAGCTTCAATGCCTATCAGAGAGGCAATCCATGAGACCAGCTTCGTATTAGTCTCGTTATGGTATAATTTACATTTATCCTTGTTTATACAGATGCCTGAAGCAGACTGAAACTTGATAAGGATGTTGTAAAGACATTGCCACGAGGCTTTGCAGAGCATTGCAAAGATGAGAATATCATCCACAAAGAGATTGTGGGATAAGAAAAAGTCCTTGCAAATCTTGATTGGCCTATATCTTAGCTCGGAAGCTGCTTTGTTGAGATGTAGGCTTAATGAATTCATAACCAGAATGAAGAGCAACGGAGAGAGGGGACAGCCCTGACGGAGACCCCTCTCTGCTTTGAAAAAGGGGGATGGAATGTCGTTGATGATAACCGAGAAGTTTACATTTTCAACGCACGCCATGATCCATTCTATACCTTTCGATCTTAACCCAATTTTCACCAGCAAGATTCTAAGGAGACCCCAATCCACACAGTCGTAGGCTTTTTTCAGGTCAATCTTTAAAATGGCCGCCTTGATGTTGTTTGATCGGAGAGAGAAGAGACATTCCTGAGTCAAAGCCATGGCATCCCATATATTTCGATCCTTTAAAAAAGCATGTTGGTCTCTGGTGATGAAGAGGTTAAACACAGGCTTCATCCTTTCCGCAATGACTTTGGTGATAATTTTGAACAGAGAATTACAGAGAGCGATTGGTCTGTAATCCTGAAAGGATACAGAATTTCGCTTTTTAGGAATTAGAGCGATAAGAGTGGAAGATAGAGCAGAGTGAGTATTTCCCGACATGCGCGAGGCCTCCACCATTTTCAACAGGTCCTGTTTGAACATATCATAGAAATGCAAAAAGAATTCGATGGGCCAGCCATCGGGGCCAGGGCTCTTGTCCTTTTTAGATGCTTTAATGGCGGCAAGGAGCTCTTCTTCTGTGACTAGTTTGATGAAATTTTCATATGAGGACTCATCGAACATTTCAGGCATTAACTCTGCAGCCCATAACATATCACTCGCGTTACTTTTATTCCTTTTGTACTGCTTCTGAAAAAACCGAGCAGCTTCGTTAGAGATATCCTCCTGGGAAAAGAGAAAGCCACCATTACCATCCTCAATCTTCCATATCAAATTTCTCCTCCTTCTGGCATTTGCGAAATTGTGAAAAAATTTAGTGTTGCGATCCCCTTCCTTAAGCCACAGCGCTCTGCTTTTTAGCCTCCAAAATGCTTCTTCTCTGAGGAGGAGCATGTGCTTCCTTTTTTCCAGGGCCCTGATGAGGTTCTTTTTTTCGAAAGACATATTGTGGAAGGAGGAAGATGTGATGGCTTCCAATTCCTTTTGGATGTTTAAGAGCTCTTCTTTATCTTGCTTAATTTTCTGAGATTGCCATTCTTTTGCTGTCTTTTTAAGACTTTGGATTTTTTCCCGAAAGGTAGAGAAAAGCGCCGAAGCCAACCCCTTCATATCCATCCATTTGTTTGTGATTACATCATGGAAGGATTTGTCCTCCAGAAAGATCCTGTTGAATTTAAAATAGTATTCCCTTCTGTATTGAAATGCTCTCCATTCGAGGGCGATGGGCATGTGCTCGAAGGAGAACTCGTTAGCAATGGAAGAGAATGGCATGCCCCATTTTTCGATCACACTGGCTTTTATAAGCGGTCGATCCTTTTGGCAATATAAGCCTGCCCGTTCTACCATTTTCCCATGTTGGCTTCAATTGTTCAGGTTTTACATCCACTAGGTTCCTGCTGAGTAATCCCATTCTGAGCTTGTCAGACAGAAAGTCTCTCTTCCTGCAATTGCCCCAACACTCGTCAAGACTGAGAGTGACATTGAGGTCCCCAGCTAACAGCAAAGAGTCAATGTCTAGAATTTCTGAAGCAAACAACCTCTCCCAAAAGGGAGATCTGTTCCTACATGGAGCATAGACATTTAGAAGATTTAGCATGAAAGCATGACCTCTGACCAACGCCGAAATCATAATCCCGGCACAACATTTAAAAGCTTTTGCTTTAATCCATGCGGGATCCCAAAGGACAGCTAAACCGCCTAATAAACCATTCGCCTCAGTAGCGACCATAAACCAAGAAGGAAACATTTTCCTGAAGAAAGATATAGACACCCTGCTGGAATGCATGGTTTCTTGAATGAAAACAATTTTTGGACAGGCCTGAAAGAAAAAAAAATTAAGCGCCAGGAATTTTTGGGGAGCACCCAGACCCTTGATGTTCATCGAGATTAGAAAGGTCATCTTGAAGACTCTCCAGCCATGCTTGCTCTAAGAGGTTGTGGGGCAGCAGAGTCCAGAATAGGCACTTCCACAAGTGATAGATTAGTAATACCAAAATCAGTGGCAATTGATCTGCCTCTGAAGTGTCGGCTGTCACCCTTTTTTCTCTTCCTTACGGTAATGTTCTTGGCAGAATTTGGACTGATGGAGAGGTGGAGGGGCCGGGATGGTTTGTGAATGGTGAGAGGTTCAAACTCTATAGGGTTCTTTTGAATGAAAAGGTCGATGTCACTCTCGAGATTATTAATAGGCGAATCAGATGGAGAGTTAAAAGGGGTTGGCGTGTGAGCCGATTCTTTACCGTTTGAGGGCCCTTTCGGGAGATGAGGCGGGGAGCGAGCAGGGGAAGAAGGGGAAGAAGAAATCTGAATAGTGTGTGAGCCAACCGTGAAATCCTTTTGATTCATGACAGGAGGGGAGGGGACAGAATTCTCCACGAAGGGTTCAGGAATAGGAGAGACGAAAGCCACCTCATTTGGATGGATGGGAGAGACACAAGGAGAAGCATTAGCTCTGGAGGGATCCTCGACTTGATAGAAGGGGTGGCAGTCCTGGATGCCAAGATCCTCGGAGAGAGAGCCCGTTCCCCGATTCCATCCCTTTAAGAAGGGAGACTTCTTATGCCTTCTGTTGATGTGGAGTTTGCAGTTCTTAATGAGATGCCCCGTTCTGTGGCATCGTGAGCATCGAAAGGGGATGCCCCAAAAATCTAACCTCTGCCTAATTTGCATTTCGTCCCAAAACATATCGATGTATTATGGGTAAGCACCTTTGAATGGTTTCTCTATGAGGACCCATGCGATCCTCTTGTCCCGTTCACCCCTGCACCATGGATCAACATAAATGACTTCCTGATCGAGTTCCCTATTTCTGAGAGGGTCTGTGAAGACCATAATTCCAGGGGCAAGTTCGGCAGCTTGACCCATATCATATAATTTGATGGTGTGTTTTTTATAGGATCAAAACCCATATACCACTTAGATAATGATAGGAAACTTCTACTTCCTACCCATGGTTTGCTTAGAATGGCCTCCAGATCCATCACTTTGAGGAAGTGAAAAGAGAACCAGTCCTTCATAAGGCGCGAAATAATAGGAGTGTAGCCTATTAGTGGGTGCCACTTTTCCGCCAACCAATTCCTCATTTCCGACTCCTTCATATGCGGGAAATGCCATTTCCCGACTAGAGCTAACTTTTGCAAACTATCTATTCTTTCCGCAAGGAAGACACTATTAACAGAGACCGCCTTCGGAGGTGGGCTCGTTTTAATGGGATGGTTGTGTTTGTTGTAAGGATTTTCATGAGCTGGAAGGTCTTCTTTGCTACTGCGTGGCCCCCCAGGCGACAGATGGATTCTACGATAGGAGACTGAGTGGCATTACAAGATAATAACATGTCCTCCATGGTGGCATGCCAGCTATTAGGGGCACCATGAGCCCGTTCTGCTTCAATTGTGGCATTTATGAGGGCCTGGGTGGAAGTAGAGTCATCTCCATCCGACATGATGGAAGATGATGACAAGCGAAGGCTCCAGAAGGGCCAAAAACGATGATCGAGAAAAAACAAATCCCGAAGAAGAATATGACAGTCACAAAATACCTGGATGGAAGGTCAGTCCTGACAAAAGAGAGAGGGATGGTACAGAAAAGGGAGCTTAAAAAAGATATGTCACCAGAGACATAGATACAATCAGAGAAGGTGCAGAAAAAACTACTATATTTTCAAGGATAGAAGGATGAAAAAGGACACTCGGGTACTGAAGGGATGGCCCAAAAAAGCCAATCACATGTTGTGAGCAGCCGACAAATTGACTTAGGTTCTAAGGCTGACGCTGTCAAGCCTGAGTGATTCCCAGATGAATTAATGTTCGAAATCGCCAGGGAAATTCAAAACTGTAAATCCGAGAGAGATACCGGAAAAATTGCTGAAGAACTCGGCAGGGAGAACCAGAGGAAAGAGTGAGGGACACCCAGCCCAAAACACAAACTATGCCGAGGGCTGGGAGTGGCAATCAAAACAGCGGTAGTATACTCGGAAGATACACCACCAATAACCAATTTTGAGTCGGAAGTCTGAGCAAGGACTGTAGATAAAAAAGCAAGACTTTAAATTCCTAAAAAGAGAGATGCACATATTTCCAGAGAAGCTGATGCAGAAACGCTAGAACAGAAAACACTGGGAAGCGTAAAAACCATGAACGGATTCTCAATCCATCCGCGAGCCACCCTCTTGAGAGGAAACAAAGAGTAACAATTATCCCATCATGTATCTCCCAATCGTATAGGCAATGAGGAGAGCCATAAAGACAATGAACAAAATGTTCAGAATTCTAAAGACCATAATGATAAAGAATAACGATTCAGAAATAAGTTTGCCCGTGGAAGATGATCCTGAGAGGTCATGGAAGACCATTGTCCGTATAATACTAAAAACTTGTCAAGCGTTTGATAGTGAAGCTAGACAGTTAAGAAAAAACCGATAATATGTATCTTAAGACAGTTCCATAACATCCCAGATTGCAAAACACTTAAGACAGAACCTTAAAAACTATATAACAAGGAGAATAACCGTGACCTCACCTGTAACCGGAGAGAGCGCCAGCAACGCCGAAGGAAAGCCAGCCACCAACAATGAAAAGAGCAGAGCCCAGTGAAGAAACGTGGAGAAACTTAGAAGGCGCTAGCAAGAATAGATTACAGAGGTAGGAGGAACCCTGCGCCCGGGCGCAGGGGGTGAAGCAAAAGAAATTGTAAACTATTGGGAAGACCAGAATATAACGAGGATGACCTTGAGGCTTATGAGCTTGAGACGTGGCGACGAGACAAAAACATGCAATGCATGAAGGCTGGTGGAAACGCACGTCACGATACCCCGAAAAACAACAAAAGATGATAAGGAAAGCTTACCCAAAACTACGGGGCCATCTAGAAAAGCCCATGGCTGTCTGTGATTGGTAGCTTAGGAAAAAATGAACTCACCTGGTTGGCTGCAATGGCGGCCACTTCGCTTCGCATTCCGGCTCTCTCCTGCCCAAGAGACCTATTAAACCAACCAAGCAACCAATTCGTAGTGGCGCAAGGTGAAATTTGCCTCTATATCTTTGCCATTAATATGCATGAGTCATACGTCGTCCTCCTAAGAGGGTGATTAACCATCTGGTATTGGATCCTCTCGGCTCATATATGAAACTCCAGAGGGATCTTAACAACTTACCTCAGGACTCCAATACATCGCCAAGTGGATACCTTTCTTGTTTCATCACACACCTGTCCCCAATGTGAATACTCATTCCATTCATTATATGCCTGCCAATGCCATCATTGATGGCCATGCGCTCAAAATTAACCATAATGTTGCTATGATATGGGATTAAATCCCATGTCTCGTCTATTTAATTCAAGATTTTCCACTCTTAGAATCCAACCACACTTCACCATTTCATCGACTTCCCGATTGAGTTGGCGGAGGGCGTAAAATAGGTTCATCGTTTCAATTTTTTTCATGTGTTGATTTATCCTCTTCACTATAGGAGGGCTCAAAAGGTTGGAAGATTGATTGGGTTCTAAAAACATTCTAATTAAAAGGAGGGAGTCCCCTATGATGATTAGTTCCTTGATTTCAAGACTTAGAGCAATGTCCAAGCCCTTTCAAAGTGAAAGAAGATCAACCTTATTATTGCTTGTTTCTCTAATCCCCACACAAATCTTATTTCCACTTTTTCATCGAGGAAATTTATTACCCCTCCCACTCCTGCCGCCCCTGGGTTCCCTTTTTCAGCTCCATCAAAGAAGAGTGTTGCCAACTTTTTCTTGTCTTTCCAAGAATGAAATTCTTCTTGGCTAAGTCTTAAGCACAATTTTTTTTCACCTTGGGCTGAACTATGAAGCTTCCATCATGATCCGAGGAGGTGTTAATGCTTAACCAACTCCTCTTGGGCTCAGATAACCCTTCTACATCATATTTCTTAATAACCCTCACAGAGAGCGATTCAGAGAACAAAGACATGGCCTTGTTGGTTACTCGGATGACTGAGGGAGATTTACCTTCAAATATATTTTGGTTCCTTGTAATCCATACAATCCAACATAAAAATTTCGGTAAAGATTTCCATTCCCTCCTTATGATATTTTCTTGAGAGGAAACATGATATGTCCAATTAATGAACATTTCCCGCTAGTTTGGAGGGATGACATGTATGTGAAAGACCTTTCCAAATGCATATCTTCACACAACCAGAGAGATATGACATTCATGAAATAAGTGGAGGATTGATTCTTCATCTCCCTTGTAGAGGACACACAAAGAAGGACCTTGTATACTTCTACATTTTAAATTTTCTGGAGTGAGAATGCTTCCATGGACCAAAGTCCAACAGAAAGAATTCACTTTCGGAATGGCATCTCTGTTCCAAATTGCTTTCCAAATTTTTTATCAAGCAACAGAGGGAAGTCTCCTCAATAGGAAACTATATCCTTCTTTTACTATGTACTTAGATGACTTACTCGGTTTCCAAGTTCTAAAATCTTTATTATCTTCATGAACTAGAGCTAGATCTTTCATACAGGGAACCATTGTTTCCCAATTTGAATGTAGATGATTGGGAATACCATGACATTCCCATCCCCTCTAAGTGTCTGATTCATACAATATTGAAATATCTTTGAGTTTTTTGACCCCATTATCCCACATCCAATCCATGAGGGGCTTGAATTATCCAGAGGGAGAAAGAAGGGAACCAGGAAAATACTTGTCCTTCATAAATTGATTCTAGCATCATTCCCAACCCACCATCCCAAATTTTCAATTATAAGGGGGGATTCCTGCCATATTTTTTATCCACTGCGCCTCCATTAAACATTTCCAACTCTTAAAAAACGAGACTTGTGGAAGTATTTTTAAAATAAATCTTCTTTCCACCACTCCTTGGAGTCATGATCAACTTCCAAACCAACTTGGCTCCCAAGGCTATGTTGACCATAAGAGGATATTGAATCTCCAAACCCCACACTTCTTTGGGAAGACACACAATATCACATTTGATTAGGTGGAATTTTTTATCATTGTTCTTTCCCCCCATCAAAAGAAATTTCCTGAGCATGATACTGATTTGATTTAGGGTTCCTTTTAGAGTAATAAGCCTAGAGTAGAGATAAATTAGTAGGGAGGAAGGTACAACCTTCATCAGAATTGCCTTTCCAGCCGAATTCAACGAGAATGCTCCCCACCCTTCAATCTTATTTCTATTTTTTTGCAAGATTTCATCCCAGTCTTCCTTGCGAGGGTTTCCTAATGAGGTGGGGACTCCCAAACATTTGAATTATATCCACTCCTGCTAGATGGAGAACCCTAGGGTTGATGCAATTTCCTAAAGCAAAAAATCGAGCAGTTCCATCCATAGAGATGGCTCTTCCTCTTATTTAATAGCCCCCCCTGAAAGTTCCAAATAATTATCTAAAATTATTTTAAACTTGAACGCAATGATTTTGGAAGCACCACCCAATAGAATGGTATCATCCATGAACTATGAGTGCTTGAAACATTTAATGTTTCAGGAGATACACAGTCTTTGTAAGGCTAGAGTCTTTCATGCTTATTCAAGATTTTGGCTTAGACTCTTGGCTACTATGATGTAAAGCAAAAGAGAGAGTGTTTAGCCTTATTGAAGGCCTCTTAAGGATTTGAAAAGGGGGGATGAAGTACCATTGATCAGGGGGTGATTCAGGGGTGCAAATATTGTTGTAGTGTTTTCTTCTCAAAGATGTACGAAAAGAACCCTCTTAATATTGTGGAAGACAAACAATCTCAACAATATAAACGGCTGTTAAACATTGTAGATTTGCAGCCACTGATATAAACAAAACCTGCCAAAATTTTGATCTATGCCACAGTCATAGTTAAACAACAAAAAGAAATAGTAATAACTCTAATCATTCAATGGAAACCAGATATATAAAGAATAGTTTTATTATAACACCTGTGAAGGTAACAAATACATATTACCAGTCCCCTGTATGGGATGGGTTCTTGGCTATCCTCAAAGGTCTTCAACTTGTGCAGAGTCTCTCTCCTCTATAATGTGTAAACCCAACAAAAATATGGTGCGCGCCAATGAAAATAATCAGAGTTACAACAGTGAATGCAACAATGAAAATAATACAAAATGAATAATGAATGGAAAACCCTTCTATTTATAACAAAATATTGAGTTATCCTCAAATAATGAGCAATAATAAAATATTATTAACCCCATTCTTGGAATAACCACTTGGAATATTTTATTATATTTGGATAGAGGGAAAAAGTATTTAAATTTTTATTTAGAAATAACAAATAACAAATGATTTATTTATCAACTCAAGGAATTAGTTAAGGAATAATAAACAAATAAGGATTTATTTAATTATTCCTAAGGGATTTAGTCAAAATTGACAAAGAATAATAATTAATTAGTGATTAATTAGATATTCTTAGAGAAAAATAAGATAATTAATGATTTATCTGTTTATTTTTCATAATTGGGTCAAATATGACAAGGAATAATAATTGAACAATGGTTTAATTAATTATTCCTAGAATAAAATCAAATAAATAGTGATTTATTTAATTATTCTTCATGTGTTTAACTATAAATTACTTAACAAAGTGTTGAAATATGGTAACAAGAACATTCCAATTTAATTTGTCCTTGAATTTAATTGTGAATTAAAATCAAATGTAGTCTTAACAGCGACTTGGAAATAACTAGTTAATTTATTTTAAATTAATTAGTTGGAGAAATGCAAGTTAGAAGACTTTCTGAAGTCATGCAAGAGTTATCCCTTAAATTAAGGAGATAAGATTGAGTTATATTTGAGTTGTAATTAGTTAACTCAATTTACTGAGTTAAGTCCAGTTAAATTATTTCCAAACTGTTTGAGGAACTAATAGTGAGTTAACAATCAGTTGATGTGTTAATGCACTCAACTAGTGCTACTCCAATTAACTGAAGATTCCCTCATCAGAAACTCATGCATGTATATTCTGAGAAAGACCCAATTGAGATTAATGTTCAAGGACCGTGTACTATCAGTTTCATGTGTTTTCTCATGGAGAAAACTCATGCATGCAATCAAGGATTCATCCTTGAGGATTGCACAGTTTTGAAGGCTTGGTTTTCCACTTGGTAATATGCTAATCATCCACAAGGAACAACGCAAGGAAATAGGAGCTTGGAGGCAGAGAGGAAGGCTAGAGAGAAGCCAAGATTGCTTGTGAGCATCTGTGAGGATTGTACTGAGAGTTGGCTAGCTGTGAGAGCTAAGGCTTTGTATAATTCCTATG
>APFE031503706.1:0-39721 GCA_000404065.3 Pinus taeda | reverse complement strand
TTTTTAATTTGTTTTTCCAATATTTGAATTTTTGTTTTCTTATGTATCTTACACACACTCACACACACACACACACACACACACATATATATATATATATATTGTATTTGTGTTGATGCTTGTCTAGCAACCAGATCCTATTATGTGCAATTTGATAGTTGATTTTAAATTTTCATTATAATGAATCAAATCTACCTCACAATGTGTTAATTTTATCGTTGGTCTTTAAGTTTTCATTACAATGGGTTGAGATCACCTACATTGTGTGTCAATTTGATGGTTGATTTTTATTTTTTTTTGCAATGTCTCAAGTTGTCTTAGGCTAAGATTTCAAAATCAATATACATTTAACATTTAAAAAAATTACTCTTGGTATAATAACTCTTTCATTCAGGTGTTCATTTTTAAAGTTTTTTTAGCCATAAAATTTTTCCAAAATGTCATGCTTGAAATATTTTGAAAACTTGAGATTTTTTTGTTGTAATAATCTTTGGTTTTAATTGCATGGTTGAAAAATTGTCAAGATTTTAATGTTTTTCTAAGTCATGCTATTTTATCTTTAATGTTATGGTCGAAAACAATTAGATTTCAAGGTTTTTTAGAGTCAAGACATTTTATCTTTAACAACATGGACGGAAATAGTTGGAATTACCAGACATGATATTTTATCTTTAACATCATGTGTGAGAATTGTTGGAATTTTATATTTTCTCAAAGTTCAGATATTTTCTCTTTAACTCCATTGCTAAAAAATGTCAAAATTGTAACCCGATTTTTTTTTTGTTATTCCAGAATAATTTTTTTTTTTTTTTTTTTTAAGGGTGTTTTTTTCATCCATTAAAAAAAAGATGGCTTTTACTTCCATTTAAAAAAATGTTGAAAATTTAACCTTAAAAAAAAACATTGTTCTGGAATAAACAATTTTCATTTTTGGGTTGTTTTTTCATGTTCTTTTTGGGGTTTTTGGCCTCGAGTACCCGTTTTGAGGTAATAGTTCCTGTTTCATTTGTAGCTATGTTCATGGAATATTGATAGCATTTGAGACAAGCAGAGGTGGTCCTTCATATATGAGAGAAGCAACCTTCAAATCTATTACTAAAGCAAATGAAATGAAAGAATTAGGGTATGTATTAGAAGAAGAAGAGGAAAACTTCCTAAAGAAATTTCAAGTAGGTACTGGAAGATTCATAGGTAAGTTTCCCTTCAAACTATTTTCTTGTGGTAGAGTTGGTAATTATGCTGCTAAGTGCACTTATAGAGAATATCATGAGAAAGGAAAATGAGCTACAAAAATAAATAGGAAGAGGTTTGAAAACAAGAGAAGTTTTTATACACATGAAGATAGTGATGGTCTTTCAAATGGTGAAGAAGAAGAGTCTGATCAAGATTGTCACCTACTTATGGCATTTGAAGATAATAGTAGTAATGAGTTTGATGGCTTGGAAGAAAATGGTATTTTTATTGAAGCCTTTGACATGAATATATTAGATGCAGTGACAGTTATAGATGTCAACAAATATTCAAGTTTGGGAGAAACCCGGTTTCTACTGATCAAGAATGAAGAAGAAGAAGCATCATAAAGTATGATTTTTTGTTCAAAATGTGATCCATTTTTGTGCCTATGTAATAATGGTAGTGACGATGAGAGTGAAAATAATGAACTTTCACTTATGGGTAAAAGTGAAAGTAAGCACTCTAAAGAGAAAACAATTTCAAAAATGATGCCTCTAGAAGCAACAGATCAAGGCAAGCTAGAATCAATGGACAATGTAGATGTGCCTATGTTAAGCAAAGATACTTATCAACAATGGAAAGAGAAGGTGAAGCATATTTTAATGAATCTTGATTTTTGGCATCTACTATGTAATGGCTACACCAAGTTTCTTCCATTAGATAAGGAAGTGTGAAAGAACAGTAAGGCTTTGAGTAGCATTTTTTGTAGCATATATGATTCAAAACTGAATAAGGTTATGCATTATACAACTGCAAAGAAAATGTGGGATAAGCTAAAAGCAATACATGAAGAAGTCCCAAAGGAATATTCCCCATTTAGGGAGCTCAAGTATTTCTGTCTCTAACAATGTTTCCAAAATGACAGATGGAATTACTGATTCAAAAGAAGACAAGTTAGAAGAAATTTTTGATCTTAGAACAAAACTTGATCTTGCTTTGAAAATGATTTTTAATCTTAAAGATAAGTTGCGGGCATATGATAATAAGGATCATGTTGGTATGATATCTGAAAAATATTGTGAATGTCTTGAAACTGAGGTAGTCTCTCCAAGAATAGATCTTGAAAAATCAGATAAGAGGAATGAAGAACTACTTCAAGCATTTGAAGAATAATAAAATGGTCTAGAAGAAGAGATTCTCAAATTAAAGTAGCAAATGGAGGAAGGAAGAAAGGTTAAAGAAGTTATGAAGAAGCAATATCTAGAAAAAGAAAACAAATATCAGGTTGATGTAAACATCCAAAAAGGTAAATTAGAAGAAAAAGATAAACATTTGCGATTTCAAGATAGTACTAAGATTTTGGATAGTATTCTTAGTAGTCAAAGGCCTACCACCATCGTGTCTGATCTTGGCTTTCCTGAAAATGTTAAAGGAGAATCTAGTTCATAAGTCGAGGCAAGGAATTCTAAAGTAAAATCTAAAATGCTCAACCAAGAAATAAGAAGTCAACCTAATCAACAAAGGAAAGTGAATCTTCAAAGAAAATCATTTACTCCCAACTATAGAAATGTTAATCCGATTCTCTCCTTTGGTCAATAATGTTGAATGTGCTATATGTTATAATTATGGACATGTTAGAGCTAATTGGAGAAGTAGCTTATCTCAAGCTAATAATCACCTCTCAGAAAGATCATCAAATTCTAGTTACTTTAAGGGATATTTTTTTCTTACCATATATTTGGTCACAAAGCCATTGATTACAATAGAAGGAATATGAAATATATAAGATGTTATGCTTGTAACAGGTTTGGACATGTAGCAAAACAATGAAGGAACAAGTCTATGAATAGTTGAAAACAACATGGTAAGCAACAAGATAAGAATATTGATGTGAGAACATCTAAAAAGGATGGATCCACCAACATTTCTCAAAATAAGTAGGAAAAAGAAGAACAAATAAGTTGTTGTCTTGCTCTCTGCTCATTTGAATATGAAGATGAATAACACATAATTGTGGATGTTCTCATCATATGACTGGAGATAATAATAAGATGAATTCTCTCAAGAAAAACCAACATGGTAATTTTATTCTTGGAACTAATATTATAGAAAAAGTACTAGGACAGGGTAAAGGAATGATTAATAAACATAGAGGAGAAGCTGATTTTTTATTAGTTGAAGGTTTAAAGAAGAATATTCTATGTGTAGGTCAAATGGTAGATAAAAGAAATATAATTGTGTTTACCTCAACGAAGTGAAATGTTATGGATGAAGAAACTGGAAAAGTAATAGAAAGAGGATATAGAAACCCAGACAAATTATATGTGCTTGAAGAAAGAAATTCTTGCAGATATGAGGATTTAGACTCACAGTAAAATAATATGGTGCCCATTGTAGTCTATTTTTCTTAAAATAATACTTTTAACAATGACTATAGAAGTAATGTGAGCTACATGACCCTAGAAGAATAGAAGTTTATTATCAAGTCCACAGGATCAATAATATCATGGGAGAAATACATGTTTTGTCTTGATGATGATTCCTATGATTGTTTTGATATTCATGTTGCTTATACTACTGACAATGTATCTGGTGTAGTAACAGTGAACAAGTACAGACAATATAGGCTCATGGGGAGCTGAAGTTATGAAGTTTCAATATTTTACATTTTGTACGTAGATCCTATGTAGACAAGTCTCGTATATACACAAGTTCTGAACTAACTAGTTGCATATATCTTGGTATCATGAAGAAACAATGGGGAAGATTCAGGAAAAGGATCTAATATGCTTTAGTCAATTATTGTTTGACTTTTTTATTATGATGGTTGATGATTAAAGTCTACTTATGCTATTTACAAGTGGATTTGAATTTTTAGAAGTTATTTATACCTTGATGGATGACTGATTGATGAAGATACTTTGATGTTCTTACCGATAAATGAGATGATATGAATAGATATTATAGTGAAATATTGACACAGGTTCAGGGGGAGAATTTGTTATGCTTCTAATAATGCATTGTTGGCATTATGTCTGCTTTAGAACTCCTTCATACATAATGACTCTTATCAACGATGATGTTGCTTATGTTGTTGAAGTTCTTGAATGATGATGCATGAGTTGCTAATCATGTTTAATACTTGTGAGTTCTGGAAATAACATGTAGATATTGTCGATAATGCTTGAGTAGTTGATTATGATATATGCTTGACTTGCATATTGGTGAAATAAGTTCTTTATGTAGTGGTGTTTGTGTAGTTATTCTTGTATGAATAACTTGGGCCAAGAGAATTATGTTGCTAAGACATGGTTATTGATATGTTGTTGCTACATCTGTTGGATAATAATTGATAACATGGCATGTTTTGATGATGATGAAGAATGATGCTACATTTCCCTATATTACTTTATAATGATATGATTGGTCCTCACTTATGTTGATGTTGCTACATACCTGGTCACATGTTGATGATATTGAAGCTAAATTTTCCTTTCTTACATGAGTTGTTGTTGACTGATGCTCATGGTGCAGATCATATGTGGTGTATGATAGTTTTTGATGACTATCGTGGTCTTATTTAGGTCCTTGGTCTTATTTATACATGTCATAATTTTCATTTGATGTAAAGGTCATGCAAAGACCTATGATGTAATCATTGTAAAATTCAGTCATGTATGGACTATTGTCATCTAGTATTTTTGGGCATGTGATGTAATTTGTAACCCCACTATGCTTGGGAGGTTGATGTAATAATGAAGTAAAACATGTAAACCCATTGTGATTGGGTGATTGATGTAAGCTTGAGTCCTTGGTGATAGAAAAAGTCATATTCAGTCAATCCATAGAGTCAGGTATTTCATTGTACATCCGTCAGACATTTCAACATCTGCTCAAGGGGAACATAGTTAGTATTTAGTATTCTGCAGTTCAGATATACAACGCTCAAGGGAGAAGCCTTCATTTAGAATTGGTCATCCCTTTTCCCTCGATGTAAAAGTGGGAGAGTAACTTGGTATTTTAAAAGCTTGGTGCTTGAATTGATGTGTTTTACAGGAATCTACAGATGGTGGTAACCAAACACCAAACTGGTTTGCATCAAGTCCAAGGGGGAGATTGTTGGCATTATGACTAATGTGTTGTCCTTGATGGAAACCTACTTGATGAGTTGTCCTTTGGTGGCAACCTACTTGATGAAGATGTCAATAGGTTGTGTCTACATGTGACAGAGAGTTAGATCAAAGGAATAGTAGTTCAAAGACATATAAATGATAAAGATGACTAATGTGTTGAAAGGCATAACGTTTCAAAGACAAAGAAATGATAAAGATGAAGTTTGAAGAAGTATATGCAGGTTTGGTGAAGAAAAGTTGAGTATACACAAGTTGTATGAAGCAATTTCAAGTATACATAGGTTCTATGAAGCAAAGTAGTGTAAAAACTTAGGTTTGGTGAAGCAAAGTAGAGTATACACAGGTTCTATGAAGAAAAACCAAGTACACACATGAGTATGAATAAGGAAAGGCACGTACAATTTACGCACCATGGTATTCTAAATATCAGGGGTACTTACCATGGTATTTCCATATGATATTGAGCCCAACAATGAGCATTTGATCTCGTCTAATAATACCATCGACATTAGTATGGTTTTGACCTATCGTATTAGATAAGGGCTAAGCTATATAAGGGGATGAGGATCAAAGTGGTAAATGTGTGCAAGTAATGAATATTTTATGAATAGTTAGATCTTAAAAAAAATGCATGTAATGGGTTGTTAATGTTTTGCTTGATCTAAACCTAAGTATGCACCCAAGAATTCTATGATGGATCAGATCCAACAGATTTGAGATGACAATCTTGATTATGAGGTGATTTTGTGCTTATATTGTCTTAACACATGATTTTTCTGTGTATGCTAAGATATGGGTATGTCTAAAGTTTTGTGTTACAACGAAGGTTTCTACCAGTAATTGCAGATCTATATGCGAGTTTTACAACTTGAAAGTCACATATATATTCTAATTTATCTACAGATTTGTTTCTTGAAAAGTGTGTACACATGTGAGTTTTTTTTTAGGAAAGTAAGTACAAAAACTAATGTTTTGATGAAAAGGATGTATGATCATTTTAGTTAGACATACTATGTTTCTATTGTCTACCAATGAAGTCTTAATTGAGGATCTGGGATTAATAATGATGTTTTGGTTGAGGATTGATTGATTGTACAATGATGAAGCTACTAGCTATTTCTGATTAAAGATTAGTAATGGTTTTGTGATTATTTCAGAATGATGTAGTGGATCTGTGTATGATTCAGTGTTTGTTTTAGAGTGATAGTGGTTCATTTTTTAGGATTCAATGGTTCAATTTAAAGTTTCAATGGTTTAAGCTCTGTACATGGGCATGCTTTATGAAAATTGCATACACATGCAAGTTTCCTACTATAAAGTAGCGTATATATTTTGATATATGGTTGATCAAGGTTTGCAGTAACATAATATAGTTTCTATGATGTGTAGTATCTTGATTGGTATTCTAGTTACAATTATCTAACTGTTCTCATTGTTTAAGTTTGGGTTTCAGTTGATTCAGTGACTGGGTTTCAGTTGATTGTTGATTCAGTTGGGTCAAAGATTGATTGTTTCAAATGATGATTGAGTGATTTGTTGTAATAATTTGTTTCAACTTTGATATTTGGTTTTAGGCTTAAATGTTGATAATGGGTCCACTTTGAAAAATTGATGAAACATAGCCTATAGTTGTGATGTGTTGTATTAGGTGGATCAAGTATGAAAATTTATGAAACATGGTCTTTGGAGGTGTTGAAGGTTGGAGCCTTTAGTGAGGGAGTTGAAGCTTTCTTCCACTGGTAGCTAGTAAATGAGATCGAGGATTGGACCTCCCTTGCAATGGGTGTCGGTAAATGAGATCAGGGGGTTGAAGCTCCCTTTCAGTCCGTGCTAGAGAGCGAGAGAGGGTTGTAGCCTTCTACAGGTAGGTCCATGTGTACTGGTATGAGTCTACAATAGTACAATATTGTAAGAAGTTTTTCTTCATAATAAAAGAATACAGAGATAACAAAAATGGTGTTTTTTTCCCAACATTAGGTTTCCACCTTAAATCTTGGTGTTAATGTGTGAATATTATGTGTGATGGTTTCTTTTGTTCTTAATGCACATGGTTACTATTTATTTAATGTTTAATGAAGTATTGATGCATTGTCTCAAGATAAACAAAATATGAATTAACTGGAAAATATGTTTTACTCGATATAGGCTAGTTGTTGTTAGGATATTCTGACACGTAGGAATAGTTAAGTATAACTTGGTCTAGTATAGAGTTAGGTTAGCATTAGGTAAAGTGTGTTTCTTTACCGTTGTACATTTTGTAACTTCAATCCGACGGTCACGATATGTAGTGATCCGACGGTTCATTCTCTCCTCGGTATTACCGACACTTGATCCATGGCTTGACACCCGATTGGTCCATGAATTCTATTTAAAGCGCATGGAGGGTCATTTGTAGGTTCACCGTGCATGAGAGATGCTTATGTAAATTTTCATTTTTTTATTAATAAATTGCCTGTAGTAGCCACGTTGGCGCAGGCCGTGGACTGTTTCCCTCTCTGAGGGTTTTAACCACGTGAAAATACTGGTGTATTGATTTGTGATCTGTTTGTGAGCGGTGTCCTTTTGGTGTTCTGTCTGAGGAACTTACCCTGTAAATTCCTACATTAAATATATGTGTAGTAAATGTTTAAAGAGGGAAGGTTACATATATAAGTGGTTAAAGGGATAATGAAGGTTATGAGGAGGTTTAAAGTCTGGATAGAATGTTTAAGCTGGGTGATTGAGTTCCGATATAAAGGAACTGAGGAAGAGGGCCTTAACCATTGATGGTTGAAAATTTCACTCCCGTGACAGTTAAATACCTAGGACATATATTTAAATAAAAAAAATGTAATATGTTTTATGTTTGTGAGATTTTTCAATATATATATATATAAGAAATAGTATTTTAATAAATATTAAGAAATTCAAATAATTAAAAAAGTATATATATATATATATATATATATATATATATATATATATTATAATATATATATATATATATATATATATATATATATATAATATATAACTTTTTTTAATTATTTGAATTTCTTAATATTTATTAAATACTATTTCTTACTTAATAATGCAATTTTTAATGATAAAGTAATCATAATAGTTATAATTTAAATGTTCTTAACCATTGAGAAAATGTGTTTTCTAAAACAATTAATTCTATATGTCTCCATTATTTTAAAAAAATAATGATATATAACTTAATCTTAATGGGTTGTTTAACAAGTAGATGTTAACGAATTTTTGGTTGGAACTAAGTACATTTTACTTGTGAATAAAATTAAAAGTAACATAAATACATAATTTACCATACACAATTTTCTATTTTGTTGAGGATAAGAAATGTTAATGGTTGTGTAAGAGTGAAGTTTGAACCAATAAAAAATAGTCGGCGAACAACTTGGTTTTTTTTCTAGATTCAAGATCACATGGCTCCCTGTTTTGTATAGTAGTGAATTTATTTAGTTATATGTTTTAATTATGTAGTTATTTTAGTGAATTAATTATGTAGTTATTATTTTAGTAAATTAATTATGTAGTTATTTTAGTTATTATGTTTTAATTATGAATGTAATGTCTTAGTCCAAGATTGAAAAGATTTGTCTCAGGGATTACGAATCATTATGAATCCAAAAATATCATTATTCTCTTATATAATTATATTATTCTATCTCTTTCAAAAAGAAATGTTTAAACCATTCTCAATAGTGAACAATTATAGTGAACAATTAATTAAGTTAATTATGAGTAATTTAAATATATTTACAAATAATATAGACTTATTCATAAAGTAATATGAATACAAAGACAATATTGATATGAAACAATAGCGATAATTACTTGCGAATTATGACTGAGTAGTGTATTCTGCATATCATAGATGCAGGCAGAGTGCGCAGTAATTAATCGAAGGAGCAGAACCTGAAGAAAACCCCAAAAACATGTTGATGTGGTTTTTAAATAGTGTAAGTGAATTATCGAGCAGAGGAAGAATGGTAAGTGGTATTGGAGAGCGAGCACCCGATTCCACTTAGTGTTTGACATGTAGCAGCAAGCGGAGTGGGGAAACCCCTTTATCAGGTGGTTAAATCCCGTGCATGTTGGCAACCCAAAACCAATGTAAAGCGTTGGATTTGCGGGAGTAGATCTATGGTGGAGGATAATTAGAAGGCCCACGAGTGGACTCTACCATATTTAACTCGAAACCAATGTAAAGCATTGGATCTATGGGAGCAGATCAACAATGGAGGATAATGTGAAGGCCCATGAATGAACCTAATGATATTTATAAATGTGGATGTATAAATTTTGAGATCCGCTTATATGGTTTGGAGCAGAAATTTAATGTATTTCCTTTGTATTTCTATAAAGTTTTGTGGCGAGGCCTTTTATGTAAAAGTGTTCTTGAAACATTCGCTAATTTATAACCTTGAGTGGTATTTTGGGCGGCAAAGTAGTGGTAAGTGGTATTGAGATTTTTGGCTCTGATTCCATAAATTGGAGGACAGGTAGCAGTGGAGGAGTGTGGGGAACCACTCTATCGGGTGGCTAACCCCCGTGTGCCTTGTCAACCCGAAATCTACTGTGAACTGCTAGATCTTTTGGGAGGAGATCAATGACAGAGAAGTAATAAATTTTGGGAGAGCATTTAAAAAAAAGACCAGAATCTTCTTTTTTCTACGGGCTAGTGATATCACGGAGAATTTATACACAATTAATTCCCTTCTTTTTTCTACGGGTTAGTCATCTCATTTGAATCAAAGTGGAAAAATATCGCGGAAGGAAAACTTGTACATACCTATAAGATCGATTTCTGAACACCTTTGAAACTCGAAAAAATAGTAGGAATAATTCAATAAAACACACACTACACCAAATTATCAGAGACAACCACAAGAGCATGGAAACAATTAAAAACACAATCACTGAGAAAGAGTTTCTCCAATGCTGAAACTTGAAAAAATAGTAGGAAATAATTCAATCAGACACAAACTACACCAAATTATCAGAGACAACCACGAGAGCATGGAAACAATTAAAAACGCAATCAGAGAGAAAGTGTTTCTCCAATGCTAAAACCTGAAAAAATAGTAGGTAGAGAAAAGAAAGGCTATGAAAGATTTGTCACCTTTTTTACAAGATAGAAGCCAATAGAAGCCAACATTCCAATAATCCTTCAACAATTCCAACAACCTTAAGTGCTAACAAAGAAATGCATGCATCCACGGAGCATTTGATTATAATATATGGAATGGGTTTAATGACAATTTGAAACGCTCAAGGTTGAGTGGCACTGTTATTCTATCAAGCATGGAGTGGGAGAGTTATTTCCATTGCGGATTAATGGAACAATGGGTGCAATGGTGAAATTGATGGACATCTGTTCTTTCGAAAAAAAACAATTGGAAAATGGTTGAAGACGCTTAAGTTTAAGAATATGAATAGACATACGTTTCGAAATCGGGTTTGAATATATGTTTTATCATTTGTTTTAAATATATTTCTTAGAGCTGAAAAAACACTTGAAAAATGGTTGAAGACACATAAGTTAAGTAATGTAAACATACATATGTTTTAGAATCAATGCCGCTTGGAATATATATTTTATAATTTTTTTAAATACATTTCTCACTAATCAACATACTTGGTTATCAACAAGAGGTAGAGTTTTTTAATCATGCTTTGTAAAAAAAATAATTTAAGTATGCTTTAAACATGTGATTTAGACATGCAAGAAAGTTAATATTGTGAATTTCATTCATTGATTTAGTGACGACTACGAGAATCAACTTACATCTTTCAATTCAGGCTATCCGATCAAAAAGATTAATTAAGAAAATGATTAAGTTGCCAATTCTGATAGAGGGGATGCATATCTGATATAATTTAAGATCAAATTGCTTCTACATCCCAAACTGGTCCACTCAATCTCTATGTAGGTATTTTTTGAGAACTTGCTAATCCTTTGGAGATTTGGGATGAGAATTAAAGATTTAAACTTGTAACAATTTTATTCTAGTAATGAACTATAGGTTACCACACCTTCCTATTTCGTTTGGTAACTACGGAAAGAATTGGATTGAAGGTAATGTTTTTGCAATAGTTCGTATTTTGGTAATGTTGTTTCTGACATAATTTAGTACTTTACATACCTTTTTTTGTATATTTGAATCCTAACCAATTATTAGTCCTCAACGACCTTCAGCCCTTAACAAAATCTATTTTTTATTCTTTTTGGACTTTAATTTTATGATATTTCAGGTTCCCTTCACTTATGTTTTGGGGATTTAGATGTGAGGTGTCGAGGGACACTTTATTTTCGGTTCACTTCTATGTATACTCGAATCTTGGAATTGGTATTTGCTCATTATTATGATGTATCTTCTTGTGAAATATTAGTCATACAACCCCTTTTAATTTAATTTTCAGATACACACATTCTATAACATTGAATTATGTTATATGCACCTTAGTGACCCTTTTCTTTTTCTTTTGTAACTATAACCATACGTGGATCATAGCCCTTGTAGGTCTAAGTAGAAATTTCAAACATAGGTATATACAACCGAGAGTATCGCTATGGCATAATTTTCCGAGATCATTTTAATATTTAAACTTTGTTAGTCACGTCCCCATTTCAACATTGCAGGAATCTATTAAATACATCATTTAATAGTAGAAGAAAGTAATATAATATTATATTTCTTAACACCAAGTTCTATTCTTTTACAATAATTTACCAACCATCCTCAATTAACTAGATTCTTCTTCTCCTCGAGACATTTTTAAATTAGATGGAAATGAGGATAACATGCATGTATTGTATGCTTTTATTTTTAATTCTTGTACCTATGTGTATAATACTAAACATCTAAGGTCTATTATATTCGGGTAGAGTAGTCTTTACATTAGATGGAAATGAGCATAACATGGATGTATCATATGTTTTTATTTTTAATTCTTGTACCTATGTGGATAATACTAAATATCTAAGGTTTATTATATTCCGGTAGAGTAGTCTTTTATACATATAAACTGTCAATACTTTTTTTTTTTCAAGTCTTATTATGGAAGGAATTTTGTCATCAAACTTATATACTTGCATTCAGAGACAAAGTTATATGTGATCATGGAAATTATATAGTCTATTTTCTATATAGTGGTAGTGATAATTTTATACAACCATCAGCCTCATATTATAGAGTATATAGAGACTTTTCATATATAATTGAATCACATACAAATATATATAGCGTACATCTTTATCATTAACCTACATCTACATATCTATGATCATCCAACAGTGACAATAAAACATAAATAAGAATACATATCATTTATCATTCAACATCAATAAAAGAACATTAACAAAGTTCTACCTGTAATTGTTTCTTCACATCTTCATCCTAACCATGAACAACCTCTACAAGTTCCCCCTAAGGTAAGATCTTTTTTACCTCAAAATTAATAACCCCTTTAACATTTTCCTGTCTTATTGCCTAGGCCTTTTGTTTTACTTTTTTTTTAAATATCCTTTCCCTTCTTCTTTAAAGTCTGTCTCTTTCTCCCACAACACTTTATTCCACCTTATTTAGTATTCTACTCCAACTAAGTGATTTAACATAAGCTTTCTGTTTCATTATGTTAAATCAATGTATTTCTAATTATTTTCTCCTAGTGATTTTTTAAGGATATTTTTAGGGAAATTCCATAGCTAGAAAGAAATATTATAGACTCTAGTCCTCTTTCATGAATTTTCCAAACAATTAATTTATTATTCCAATAATAATAAAATACTTACATCATCACAATAGTATAACATGGCTTCCATTAGCCTTTCAATCCAATAATAGTTTAATGTCTAGAAATAGTTAATATTTAAAAAACAAACATATAGGGGTGCTACATCACCCCCCTTTTTTAATTAAACATCATCCCCAATTCTTGTCCTTTAGTTATTTTCCTTTTAGAACAAGGCTAGAAATGCTTCTCACGTCTCCTCCTCCATCTCCCACGTAGCCTAGTATGGGGTAAAGTGCCTCCCTTGCACTTTAACTTGGGTGATGGATTGGTTCTAAAGCAAGATTTATCTCTAATCTAATTTTTGAAGTGGATTTATGAAATATCCTATTGTTCCACATGTATCAAATTCCAATCAATCACGTGAGAGTTATCATGAATGTATTCCTTTTGAAAATATATATGAAAAACATTGTGTACTTTTATGTGGCTAGGAATTCTAGCTAATGCACTACCGATCCAAATTTATTTATTATTTTAAAAGGACCTTAAAACCGTGGTGATAATTTAACATAAGTTCCTAATCTTAGAGTGATATTTCTTGCTTTTACTTTTACATACATGTTCTTCTCATTTAAGTTCCTTGTATGTTCTCTTTTTATCAACATAACTTTTATGTCTATCATGCACACCTTTTAGATTTTGTTTGATTTTTTTGACCACCTATTCCATTTTTTGTAGTGCACCGGGTCCTAGGATCAACCTATCTTTGAGATGACTCTATTTGAGAGGAATATGACATTTCCTCCCATACAAATCTTCAAACGGGCTCATTTTTATAGAGGATTGATAACTATTGTTATAGGAAAACTTTGCTAAATGTAGAAAATATTCCCACCTGGTAGGTTTATCCATGACATAAATTCTTAACATTTCTTCTGGAATCTGATTGGTTATCTCTATTTACTTATCGGTTTGGGGGTGATATGTTGTATTGAAATTAAGTTGGGTCCCCATTCCTCCAAATAAGTTTTTCCAAATCTTGGAGGTGAATTTAGGATTTGTATTAGATAATACCATTTTCGGTATACCATGTACCCAAAAAAATCCTGGATAAAGATGTCTACAACCTGTGTTGTTACAAATGTAGATTTTACTAGTATAAAATGTCTTTCTTCGCTTAGTTAAACAAACCATAATGGAGTCATATTTCCTTATGGTTATTGATAGTCTAGTAATAAAGAAGAGAAACAACTTCTCATTTACATTATGGAATGGGTAGTGGGTTTAATAGTCCAACTGGGTGTTGGTGTTAAACCTTCACCTGCTGACACTCTAAACACTTAGAAAAAAAATATGCCACTTCTTTCTTCATACCGGGCCAATAAAATTATTTTCTTAATGCTGAAATCATTTTTCAATATCCTCGATGTCCTGAAAATAATTCTTGTGATGGTGATTTAATATAAGTTGTTTCAAATCATTTGCATTTGGGATGAAATTTTTGTTTTTGTATGTCAATAAAAATTTTGGTTTTTTTGCATAACCTTGACTTCTATTTGCTACATTTTTTACTAAATATTTTTCTAAATTTCATCTTCTTGTATTGAATTTCTGATATGTTTAATAAAACGTGTTTTAAAACTGCTAATAAAAAATTTCATTAGTGAATTTACATGTCTACTTAAAGCATATGCTAATTTATTATATTTACCTTTTATATGCCTTATATTGAATTAAAATCCATGTAGAAAGTGCATCCACCTATCTTGTCTAGTGTTCATATCTCATTGGTTGAAAAAATATTTCAAGCTAATGTGGTCAATAGCAAGTGTGAATTTTTTGTCTAGCAAGTAGTGTCTCCACATTTTGAAAGTGTGTATAACAACAGCTAACTCTAAATCATATAATGCATCATTATTTTCATGTGCTTTTAGTTTCGTTGACTCATAGGCAAATGCATAGTTGTATTACACCATGAAGCCACCTAGGCCTCCAAAACATGCATTAGTACATACAACAAACTCCTTCTCCGATTCTACCGTTTTTAAGATAGGTGCTATTGTTAATAAATGTTTTATCTTATTAAAGATTTCTCACCACTTACTTGTCTACTCAATCTTTTCTCCCTTCTTCTATAAGGAAGTAATGGGATATGCCAACCTTGAAATCCTTCAATAAATATTCTATACTATCATGTAATTCTCATGAAGGATTTGACATCAAACACATCCTTAGGTATGGGCTAGATAAAATTGGCCTTAACCTTTTCAAGATCAACAAACATTCCTTCCTTCGAAATTACGCAACCACAATATTGTATTATGTCCTCATACAATTCACACTAACGAACTTTTGAATTTAATTGATGTTCTCTCAAAGTTTTCAATACTATTTGGATATTTTCTTCAAGTTCACCTTCACTTTTGGAATACACAAAAATATCATCTATGAAAATAAGCAAAATTTTATCTTGGTACTTACTAAGCACATTGTTGTTAGGAAAAATACTGAGAGAAGGGGGCTGAATTAATATTTTTGATTCACTTTAATTTCCAATTTCACATTCAAAAAGCTATATGCTACTCTTATTTATGCAACTTGCGTGTGTATGCGTCTATAGTGAATCTAGACCATGTATGTTCATATTACTTAATCTTCAAAACTTCCATCAGATCTTTAACTGATCTAGGTGGATATTGGTGGCCACCCACCTATTCCACTTGGACCCCAACCATTGTTTCTTAAAGTTTTTCAGGTTCCTTATTTGTACCACAATTTACTATTTTTGGCAGCTTTTCGGGTCTGAACTTCTAGAACCATTTTGAGGCGCTAAATGATATTTTTTGGGAAAAATGGGACCAACATTGGTATTGTTGGTCATTCAAAAGTTGTAGTCCTCAGGTAGATCTTTCTAAAGAGGTATTTTGCGTGTCAAACAGAGATCATATGCCAAAGTTACGACCCCGGGAAGTTGATGTACCAATTTACCCAAATGGGGCCCATAATTTGGCACTTCATCTCATAGGGTTAGGTTTTTAGATGTTTAGGGTTTTCCATTGTTTCTAAATAATAAATAGGCCTTTGACCTCATTGTAACATAGTCGAGAGGGAGGTAGCCACCACATCTCTTCTCGGAGATAAGCTACCATCGCCCGAGATAGTCTTATTTCCATTCTGTTTGTAAGCACATTTCAGTATTTGATATTAATGAAATGAATTGTTATTTTCACTGAATATTTGTATTTATGGTTAAGTATGTAATTTGTTGTGTTCCTGTTTAAATCCGATCAGTGGTATAAGAGCAGTCTGCTCTTTCTCTATTTTTCTTTGCATGTCCCCAACAAGGTCGTGATATAAGCAGTTAGGGCTCGATCTAGTTGAACCTTTGCAAGATTAGCCTTGCAAACCCCAATAGTCGCCCATGGGGGAAGAAAATAAATATGACGGTGCAGGATATCCTATCAAAATATTGCTCGAGGAGGCCCTCAAGAAACAAAGGAACGGATGATGGATATCTTTGCCCAGATCCTTCAACGGTTGCCCACTTGCGGTGCATCCACATCTAGTAGCCACTCTGGAGGCTCCACTCCTTTTAAGGTACAAGTAAACTTTGAAATTCCCCTATTTGTGGGCCAAATAGATGTAGACACCATAGGTAAATGGTTAAATATGCTAGAAGGATATTTTTCTATTCGTGAGTTTTCCAGCTGAGAAAATATTACTTTTTCTCTTCTCAAAGCTGCCCCCCATGTCAAGGACTAGTGGGAAACCTTGTTAAAATTGGAAACAAGGGCCAAACTCCATGTGGGTCATCTTATTTATGACAACTGATATTTTTATTGGATCCCTCTCATCGAGAGGTGTAGGATTGATCTAGATATCATCCAATTCCGATAAGTATTTATGTAGTTATGAATTTATTTATGTTATAAATCAAATTGTCAAGTCGGCCAGCAACTTGAGTAGGCTCAGAAGCCCAATAGACATGTCTATTCATCATCCACGTTTTAGTATAAATTGGTGAGTACTTCAAATCATTTAGTACACACACCTCTTCATGTGTAGTCTCCTCCTCTCCACGTCTGGGTTTTTGGTGAAGGAGAGAGACACCAAAGAGTGATATGTTGGTCTTCAAGTGATGCCCTAATTCCAGTCATGGAGACAACAAGACACAGATGAAGAAAGAGGCTCCCAGCCACATGAAGCTCTAAAACACCGTGATGAACTATAGCCTTATGCAGCCCTAAACGCAGGTACCTTTACGTTGTCTAAATAGTCCTAATAAAGGGTAACCATAGTCAATAGTGGCTGTAATGTTCTCGAATATAGTAGCATAGATCAGAGCATAGAAGACTCCTTTTACACACAGTTCTTGAAGTCATTTATACGCAGGGCATAAATATTAATATGCAGGTCATGAAGATCTATCCGCCACCTAGTCGTAGTAAGGGAAGGAATTTATATGTTGTAATGGAACCTCTGTACATACGCAGACATACATATGCACAACATGAAGACACTTATCATGCAGTCATGAAGAACTCACTGATTATCTTGAAGACTGTTATAGGCAAGACATATACCTCACACGCATTTCATGGAGGCACACATTCATGGTCATAAAATGATAAACCTATGATCATATCACAGTATTCTAGACGCAGATTGACCAAGACTGTAATTCATGGAGGTATATATGTAGCAATCTAGCCACAGTCACCTAGCTACGGTCTTTATGATGCTTAATCGCAGTCAATAGAGGAGGCCTGTTTGATACAAGGGTTGTTAAGCTATAGCCAGGCTATGTGGTAGGCCGCAGGCCATACCACCACAACAAGGGATAACGTGGGCAGTTTTGGAGTTTTGTTGTGCCTTAATGTTTAGTGTAATCACACAAGGAAAGGTTGCTGAGATTAAGGGTTGTTTTGATGACTATTTGAGGACTACTGCAGTAGTTTGAGGTGCCCTAACCAGTCACCTTCACAACATCTGGGACAAAAGGCTTAATGGAGCATGGACAACATCATGATGAATGAGATCATGAGCATGGGCAACATAATGATCATGGGCAACATGTTAGAAGAGATCATGGGTAGCATGATGAATGGGCAGCTTGATGAATGGGAAGCATGATAGATGAGATCATGGGAAACATGATGCATGGGCAGCATGATGTATGAGATCATGGGCAGCATGATGTATGAGATCATGGACAACATGATGTATGGGCAGCATAGTGATCTTAAGTAGCATGATGATGCATGATGCAGCAAATGGACGAGATGTAGCACTATGATAGGTGAATGAGTCACCTTCGAGAATCAATTGAAGCAATATGTCTTCAACTGATCTCTGTAGATATCAAAAGTCAAAGTGTTGACTTCTATTGTAAATGTAATGTCTCTCTCTCTCTGCTAAAATTTGAATAGCATAAAAGAAGAATTGATCAAGGGTTTCCCCACATTATGGGGTTTGTCCTTGGCTAGCGCCACATCTTGCGTCCTCTTGTCTTGGCTTGTCTTCTGTGATTTATATTTATGTTCTATCTATAGTTTACTTTAATGCTGATGTGATTGCTAACTGTGAAAATTTAAATAAACTACTCTAGCATAGAACATACCTAAAATTAACATGGAATCAAAGCTAAGGTGAAGACTATGCCCAAGCAAGAGTGAAAGAGCAATCACCAAATATAGTTGGGACAAGACAAAAGGATTAATGGGTTCCTCATAATTCACACAAGGTGAAGTCGAAGCAAAGAATATTATCAATTGTGCAGTTGTAGGTTCTGATGGCCTAACTAAAGATCACTTCATTGGGAAGTTCGGATCTCAGGGTGGAAGGAAAGGCAGATGCCTTGGTTGCAAGAAGTTCGGTCATTATGCGAAGGAGTGTCTGAATGGCAAAGACACATCTCTTGATGAAAATCATTCTTGGTAAATCTTCAATGATCAAAGGAATGACAAGAAATGTAGGTCATCAAGGAAATGGTTGACTCTTCAAAGAAAGGAAGGAACCCTAGTGCCTCAAGGCACTTCATCGAATAGATGGGTGCACTCTCTAATTGGTAGAGATGGAAACAATTGTGGAATTATACTTGGAGCCAATGCCGCCTATCCCGGAAAGGGTGTAGGGAATTCTATCCCTCAATTGAATGAGGGTAACTCGATTCATGTACCTGATCAAAAGAAGAACCTGGTGTGCATTTCAGCAATGGAAGTCAAAGGTTTCAGGGTGGCACTCATCGATGGAAAAGTACGTGTTTGAAAATAGATTTTTTTAAAGATGTTTTAGAGCTCATAGTTGTATCAAGTCCACTGGGGACCATGTCCATTGACTCAACACCGGAGGTCTGTGAGTCAGATGGTGACTGAGATGCCTGAATTCAAAAAGAACATGAAAGTACATGTCTGAGATGTACCAAAGGAAAATATTACAAGGGGACCATTCCCTCTCATGTAGCAGGTCCATAGGTTTCAACAACCCATGGAGTTTGAGATTCATGAATGGGAATCTCATGTATACAAGTGGGAACAAGTCCTCTGTGGCTTGAATCAAATCACCCTAGGCATTGTATGAGAGGATTGATGAAGCTGAGATTCACTAGGAATGAAACCAATCCAAACCATTACCCAAAGGTTGTGGATGATAGACCTCTCATATCAGCACCTTATGTGGACGAACTATTTCTGAAAAGTGTAGACCCTCTCATTTGCAGAAGTAAGAGGGAGTTGGATTCTAGACATATGTTTTGTAGTTAGCATGGTGAGCTCATATTTGATTGAGCCTCACTAGATTGGTGCCAAGAATCTTCTGAGATATCTTCAGGGCACAATCTCTCATGAATTGAGATACACTGCCAAAAAATATGAAAACTGCATGATTATTCAAATGTTGACTAGGGCAGGCAGTGTGGAGGATCACTAGAGCACTTTTCAGTGCTGGTTCTCATTGGATTCTACTCTGATATCATGGATGAGCGGGAAGAAGAAGTTGGTTGTTATAAGTACTGTGGAGACCAGATACATAACTATGAGTATGACCTCATATGAAGTTGCTTGGTTGTTGAAACTCTACAGTGAGTACACATGTTGAATACCACTGTGATTCTCTGTGACAACTAGAGGTGGGATTTGATTATCGAGGACTCTCGTATTCAATGATTTCTCTAGTAGATAGACATCAGATACTGCCTTATCTGGGATATGGTAAGTCAATGATCAAGGAGGCTCCATCACACTCAGATGATGTACAGGTCGCTACACTTTGTCAGAGCCCCAGGGAAAGATCAAATTTGTGATTTTCCTGAACGACTTGGAGTCGTTAAGAGACCCTTGTAAACGGGTCCTGCATGTTGCATAAATTAAGCTCTGGGATCTCTGGGGGCTTGCGGTCCTTACTGGAGCAACATATTACCATAGGGTGACGCACCCTCCCTTGGTGGTGCACACTATGGACAAGATGATTCACTCTCTTGTGGGACAGGATGATTCACTCTCCTGTGGACAGGACGATTCACTCTCCTGTGGACAAGATGATTCGCTCTATTGTGGGACAATATGATTTGCTCTCTTGTGGGAAAAGATGATTCGCTCTCCTATGTAGTAGGATGATTAGTTCTCCTGTGAGGTCTGGATCTCCATGATGATTGTGTAGCAGGATGCTTAGTTCTCTTGTGAGGTCTGGATGATGTGTTCTCCATGACGATTATGTAGCAGGATGATTAGTTCTCCTGTGAGGTCTGGATGATGTGTTCTCCATGACGATTGTGCAGCAAGATGATTAGTTCTCCTATGAGGTCTGGATGATGTGTTCTCAATGACGATTTTGTAGCAGGATGATTAGTTCACCTGTGAGGACAAGATTTATTAGTTCTCTTGTTGAGGCATCCTAACCATGCAATCTAGGACTCATGGGAAGTACCTCTCATCTGATCAATGAGCAGGGAAATAAGGATAGGGACCATAGTAGTACCGATGGATGCATCACCGTATCTATCGTACTCCCTATGCTAGGATGACCTTCATTAATCTAGGATCAATGATACTGGTCTGGGACCAGTTGTAGGAGTCGTACCCACTATGATGCTGACTTTGGGTCGATTGAGACTGGTTTGGGACCAGTGGTACATACTCTGAGACTGACTTTGAGTCAGTAGAGGACTAGTCTGGGACCATTAGTAGGAGTGGTACCCACTATGACACTGACTTTGGGTCAGTTGAGACTGGTCTGGGACTAGTGTTACGCACTCTGAGACTGACTTTGGGTCAGTGGAGAATGGTATGACACATTCTCGATCAATTATTCTTCTTCATAGTTTAGTAGAGCTAAGCAGAGCAGAGAAGAGCCAGCAAAGCTGAGAAGAGCTGAGCAAAGCAGAGTAGAGCCAATAGAGCTGAGCAGAGATGAGAAACGTAGAGAAGAGCCAGTAGAGCTGAGAAGAGCTGAGCAAAGCCAGCAAAGCTAGTAAGAGCTGAGCAAAGCTGAGTGGAGCAGTGCAGGGCACTGATGGCAGAGATAGTACAGTCAGACATATTGATCATCGGATGGAGTTCTCCCTAGTTGAGAGGGAGTGTTAAAATTGGAAACTAGGGCCAAACTCCATGTGGGTCATCTTATTTATGATAGATGATATTTTTATTGGATCCCTCTCATCAAGAGTTGTAGGATTGATCTAAATATCATCTGATTCTGATAAGTATTTATGAAGTTATGAATTTATTTATGTTATAAATCAAATTGTCAAGTCGACCACCAACTTGAGTAGGCTCAGAAGCCCAATAGATGTGTGTATTCATCATCCATGTTTTAGTATAAATTGGTGTGGACTTGAAATCATTTGGTAATCACACCTCTTCATGTGTAGTCTCCTCCTCTGCACGTCTAGGTTTTTGGTGAAGGAGAGAGACACCAAAGAGTAATACGTTGGTCTTCAAGTGATGCCCTAATTCCAGTCATGGAGACACCAATACGCAGATGAAGAAAGAGGCTCCTAGCCACATGAAGCTCTAAAACACCATGATGAACTATAGCCTTATGCAGCCCTAAACACAGGTACCTATACACTGTCTAAAAAGTCCTAATAAAGGGTAACCACTGTCAATAGAGGTTGTAATGTTCTCAGATCTGGAAACATAGATCAGAGCATAAAAGACTCCTTTTACACATAGTTCTTGAAGTCATTTATACGCAGGGCATAAACATTAATACACAGGTCATGAAGATCTATCCGCCACCTAGCCGCAATAAGGGAAGGAATTTATATGCTGTAATGGAACCTCTATACATACACAAATATACATACGCATAGCATGAAGACACTTATCATGTAGTCATGAAGAACTCATTCACTGTCTTGAAGATTGTTATAGGAAAGGCATAGAACTTACACGCAGTTCATGGAGACACACAGTCATGGTCATAAAATGATAAACCTATGATCGTATCATAGTCTTCTAGACGCAAATTGACCAAGGCCATAATTCATGGATGTATATATGCAACAATATTGCCACAGTCACCTAGCTACGGTCTTTATGATGCTTAACCACAGTCAATAGAGGAGGCCTGTTTGATACAAGGGTTGTTAAGCTATAGCCAGGCTCTGTGGTAGGACGCAGGCCATACCACCACAACAAGGGATATCATGGGCAGTTTTGGAGTCTTATTGTGCCTTAATCTTCAACGTAATCACACCAGGAAAGGTTGCTGAGATTAAGGGTTGTTCAGATGACTGTTTGAGGACTTCTGCAGTAGTCTGAGGTGCCCTAACCAATCACCTTCGCAATAGCTAGGACAACAAGCTTAATGGAGCATGGACAACATCGTGATGAATGAGATCATGAGCATGGGAAGCATAATGATCATGGGCAACATGTTAGAAGCGATCATGGGCAACATGATGAATGGATAGCATGATGAATGGGTAGCATGATAGATGAGATCATGGGCAACATGATGCATGGGTAGCATGATGTATGAGATCATGGGCAACATGATGTATGAGATCATGGACAACATGATGTATGGGCAGCATAGTGATCGTGAGCAGCATGATGATGCATGATGCAACATGATGGTGATACATGGTAAGTTGCAACAAATGGGCGAGATGCAGCACTATGATAGGTGAATGGGTCACCTTAGAGAATCAATTGAAGCAATATGTCTTCAACTGATCTCTGCAGATATCAAAAGTCAAAATGTTGACTTCTATTGTAAATGTACTATCTCTCTCTCTTTCTCTATTGAACTTTGAAGAACATAAAAGAAGAACTGATCAAGGGTTTCCCCACATTGTTAGGTTTGTCCTTGGCTAGCGCCACATCTTGTGTCCTCTTGTCTTGGATTGTCTTCTGCAATTTATAATTATGTTATATCTACAATTTACTTTAATGTTGATGTGATTTGTAATTGTGAAAATTTAAATAAACTACTCTAGCATAGAATGTACCTAAAATTAACAAACCTACTATGAGAAGAAGGGTGAAAGTACATCATTATGGTTTCCAGCCACACCCACTTGGAACTCGTTCTAGGATGCCATCGAGGAGCAGTACTACTCTGTCGGGAGCTATGAGGATAAATACATAAAGTGGACAATGCTGCGACAGGGAAGGGACCAAGATGTGCTGGAGTTTACCAATTTTTTTCATACCCTTCACATGAAGTTAGGTATCAAGGATTCTGAGAAACATTTGGTACTCAAGTACCATGGATGACTACACATGTACATCTAGGATGAGATGGAGTTCCTGGACATGTCCTTGCTCGGCATGGCATATCGATACACTGTCAAGATTGAATATAAGTTTAAACAAAAGAAACAAGACTTTGGATCTATGAATCTGAAGTAAGGGAAAGGTGCCCCCAAACCATAGAATAAAGGACAAAGCCAAGGCAAGGTGGCCTAGGACAAATTGCCAAAGCTGCAAGCAAAGAACAACATCGTGAAGCTGAAGAAGGACACGAGAAAGTGATGTGAGTTCCATAAGAACTCCACTCACAATGTAAGTGAGTGTTAGGCCAAGTAGTCACTTGTGGCCAAGCTAAAGGCTTTAGAATCATATGCATGTTCCGAATCTAAGCCAAAACCCGACAAGGGCAATGACAAAGGGAAGTATATTATCGATGTGAAACCCAACACCACTGTTGCCACAATGCAAGTGAGTGTCGGGTCAAGCAGTCACTGGTGGCAACGCTGAAGGCTTCAGAATCATATGCATGTTTTGACTCTAAGCCAGAACCCTACAAGGGAAATAACAAAGGGAAGCAGATTATCGATGCGGAACCCAACACCAATGTTTCCACCACAAAGATCCAGAAGGAGGAACCCAAAGATCCATAGGAGGAGGAGCACCTCTTCCACTCCAAGATGTGGGTAAAGGGTTCCCCGATACAATTCATTATCGACAACAGGAGCCAAAAGAACCTCATTCTGGCAGAAGTCATGAACCGGTTGGGCTTACCAACCCTAGCACACCCACAACCATACACCATTGGGTGGCTTCACCAAGGATGGGATCTTCGCGTGAGCCAGTAGTTTTGCCTTCCATACAACATCAAGCCCTTCATAAATGAGGTATTATGTGACATTTCTCCCCTTGATGTTTTTGATGTATATTAGGCCAACCATACTTGTAGAAGTGACATGTTGTGTATGAGTCAAGGCCTCGTGTTGTTATTGTTACTTTGGGAAATACATTGTACAAGATACCGAAAGGAGCACCACCTACCACCATCTCTTTGGTTACTGCAAAACAATGTTGTAATGTCATTTTCAAAACCAGGAAATTTATTTTCCTAGTGATACGCCCTCAAGGAAAGAAGAAGATGGTGGCCATGACCTCTAGACAAGGCCCCTCTGCACAACAACAACAGATGGACAAGGTCATGGAGGAGTATGAGGACACCTTCACCTCCCCCACAGGGGTACCTCTGCACTGTCAGGTCAATCACTCCATCGATCTCACCCTAGGTGCGTCATTGTCAAATGGACCAATCTATCGCACTCTGTTCTGGAGAACAATGAAATCAAGAGGCAGATTCAGGAGCTGTTGTAGAAAGGTCACATTTGGTTAATTTCATCACCCTGTGGGAGCCTAATCATGTTGGTATAGAATAAGGATGAGACTTGGAGACTTTGTATCGACTATCAAGTGTTGAACAAGATCATTTTCTGGAATAGGTACCTGATCCCACGAACTGATAACCTTTTGTACCAACTCAAGGGGGGGAAATATTTCAGCAAGATCCAGTTGAAGTCCAAATATCACCATGCACCAAATGAACCCTCTGATGTGTTGAAGACTACCTAAAAAGCCAAGGAGGGCCTTTTTTATTGGTGCCTTATGCCTTTTGGGTTGAAAAATGCTCCTGCAACCTTCATGAGGCTCATGGATGACATCTTGCAGCCATTCACCAGCTTATTTGTAGTGATATACTTGGATGACATCCTGATATTCAACTAAAGTTGGGAAGAGAACCTCCACCACATCTGACAACTTCTCCAAACACTGCGGCAATGCAAGCTATGTGCCAATTTGGAGAAATGCACTTTTGGCATGATTCTAGGACTTGCCAATTTCTATCGCAGATTCATGTTGGGATTCTCTCATATCACTTGGCCCTTGAGTCAAGTCACCAAGGGAGGAGAGAAAGAAAAATTATTTTGGTTTGAATCTCAACAGAAGGCATTTGTAGAGTTGAAACATCACCTCTTCTCTGCACCAATGCTCACATTACCAAACTTGAAACAACCATTTGAGATCGAGATAGATGCCTCTGATTATGCTATTAGTGTGGTCCTTACTCAATAGGGGCATCCAGTAGCATATCATAGTGAGACAGTCTTAGAAACAAATTGAAAGTATCCCACTTATGACAAAGCGATGTATTCCATTGTGTAGGCCTGCCGACAATGGAAGCATTACATTTTGGGGAAGGAAACAGTCATCCACACAGACCACCAAGCCCTACAGTTCATACAAACAAAAGGAAAGTTGTAGAATGATCGCCATTAGAAGTGGTCCACATACCTACAACAATTCCATTTGAATATCAAGTATAGGAAGGGTAGCACCATTAATGTTGCATATTTTATCATCCAACCACCGATCGTGGCGTTAACCACCGTGCTCAACTCTTGTGGGCACGAGACTTATGATTGGCCACTTCTCAACAAAAATAACCTAGAATTTGGCCACACATACCAAATGCTCTTGGAGGGTCAACAAGTTCCATATTTTCACCTCCAGGATGCCCTGTTATGCCACCTGGGACACCTTTGTGCTCCTTCAAGCAAGCATGCCAAGATGATTTGGGAAGCATACTACAGTCCAACCTCTGGGAATTTTTGGGTCGAGAAAATGGTGGCAATCCTGCAAAAGTATTTCTATTAGGCAAATCTTCAACAGGATGTCAGGAAGTAAATTAGATCCTATAATGGTTGCGCCATTGCCAAACCAACCATTAAGAAGTAAGGCCTCTATACTCCACTGCCTACCCCTAGTCAACCTTGGGAATCCATCTCCATGGATTACATGTTAGGCCTCCCTTCTACTAAGCATGGAAATGACTATGTTTTTGTGGTCGTTGACAAATTTTCGAAGATGGCCACTATGGCATCTTGCAAGAAGAATATCACAGCAAAATCCATTGCTAAACTCTTCTTTGAATGAGTGTGGGTACACTGTGAGATCCCACAATCTATCATCTCAGATCAGGACAATGATTTCCTCAGTACATTTTGGTCAAGTCTCTGGTCGATGCAGGACACCAAGCTCACTAAATCCACAACTTTCGTTCCCCAAACTGATGGGATGAGATCCTCCCCTATGTCCAGCATAGCTATAACTAGTGTGTCCACAACTCAACCGACCAAAGCCCTTTTGAGGTGGGCTTGGGATTCCATCCACTATGTCCCATTGATGTGGGCATACCATTTGCAACTACTTAGGCAAATTCGGCTCATGTCCAGTCCAAAGTCGATAAGGCAAACAACTTCATTGAGCACATCCAACATATTTTCCAGTAGGTCTATAGCATTCTGTAGAAATCAAATGCCAAGTATAAGTATCGACATGATCAACATCGGGTGTCACATAAGTTTTAGGTCGGTGACAAAGTCTGGTTATATGAACACCTTACCAGAGCCTATTAGAAGCTAAGACCACTTTGATATGGTCCTTACACCATTACCAAGGTTGTGGGAGACAATGCATTTGAGCTCATCATTCCCTCATTCCTTGGCCTGCACCTAGTGTTCAATGTGGACCGCCTTCGACCATACTTCCCACCATTACTAGACACATCAGACATTGCAGAACAACTCACACCTATAGAGTTAAATCCAAATTGCATGGAACAAGCCACAACTGATTGGATCATGGACAAATAGATCAAGAAAACCTAAAAGAAAAGGATCCAACTATATCGAGTTGTCAAAGTAGAACAACTCATTTACCAGAGCAAGTGGCTCACCAGGGACCAAGTTCAATTTCCTCATCTCATGGAGGAACTCAACGCAATGGGGACCATTGCTTCCTTAGGGGGGGTAAGGGGGAAATGATCCAGGTGAATATTGGTGGCCACCTCCCTATTCCACTTTTACCCCGATCATTGTTTCTTTCAATATTTTAGTTTCCTTATTTGTAGCACAATTTACTATTTTTTGCAGTTTTTCGGGTCCTAAACTTTGAAGCCGTTTTGAGGCCCTAAACAACGTTTTCTTTGGAAAGCTACCTATGTTGGTCATTAAAAAGTTGTATTCCTCAGATAGATCTTTCTAACGATGTATTGTGCATATCAAATAGAGATCATATGCCAAAGTTACAACCTCGAGAAGTTGATGTACCAATTTAGCCAAACGGGGCCCATAGTTTGGCACTTCATCTCCTAGGGTTAGTTTTTTGGATGTTTATGGTTTTCCATTGTTTATCAATAATAAATAGGCCTTTAAGCCTCATTGTAACATATTTCATAGGGAGGTAGCCACCACATCTCTTCTCAGAGATAAGCTACCATCGCCTGAGCTAGTCTTATTTCCATTATGTTTGTAACCATATTTCAGTATTTGATATTAATGAAATGAAGTGTTATTTCTACTGCATCTTTGTATTTATGGTTATATCTGTAATTTGTTACATTCTTGTTTAAATCTGGATCATTAAATTAATCATTGCAGTATTAGTTCATTAGCCATCCAAGATGTAGTAAAGAAAAAGTAAATCACAGCACATAAGAAATACATCAACACATATGAACATCAGGATTTTAGGTGGAAACTCAAAGTGGGAGAAAACTATCGCTAGTGTCATATCTATCTTGTTTCTTATTATATAAAGAAAATCTTCATTACATCTTATACTTGTGTTGACTCTTACAAGCATGCAACCACCCACCTACAGGAGGCTACAACCTCCACTTATAATCCAACATGTACTAGAAGGGAGTTATAACACAATAATATTGTATACAACCTCCTTCCAAAAGGGAGCTCCAACCCCCTCACTGAAGGCTACAACCCTCAACACTTTTTGCACCATGTCTCATATTGTTTCACACTAGATCTACCTATCTCAAACAAACATAAAAACTTGTAGGCCACCTTTCATCAAATTTTCATATTGGACCCATACCAAACATTATGCTCAATACTGAATATTGAATCACAAAATATGAGATACAAGCATTTTATACCAACTAAATCCCTGAAACACCAAGCCACTGAATATTGAACCGAACCCAAGGTACCAATCAATCGATAATGAAAATAATTAATACCAATCAACCATTCAAATTAATACTAAACCATTCAATAAGTAATCACACTTTTAGTTATCACGGAAACAAAGTTTTGTCACAACAATCCCTGATCAAAATAAATCTCAGAAGATATATATGTGATTATTTTGAAGCATACCCATGTATATACATGTTTCCTATGTATAACATATTCATACAGATCTCAAATCATTGAATGGTAAAACTAAATCACTTTCACCCACTGAGTTACTGACATGTTGAGTCATAGAAGCAACATAATCACATATCAACACCATATAACATCATCACTAACCAATATATCAATCCCAAATCAAATCAACTCAATCAACACTTCCAGATATAGACCATGCTTATTAAGACATCATTGACAGACAACAATAAATAGAACAAACATCATCAACTATTATCATCAAGAAAAAATTAAAACCCTAGTACATATATGTGATCTGCATAAAACAGATTGCATGTGTACATGATTACCATATATAGCACCCATGCATATATACAAATATACTCAATAAATATCACAATATTTATACAAAATAATATTGAACTAGATCTGTGTATATATGTGGCCTTACTAAAGAAAATTGGTGTTTAGATCTTAAACTATTGAATTGAATCTTTGCTACAAACCACAACATATTTTCTAAAAAAATTATTTTCACGTCATATACTAATTCAAATGCATTCAAATAGATCTTACATATTCAAACATAAACAAATCAATCAAGTATAACCATTAGTACTCAATGAACTTTCAGATCTCTCATATCTGATTCATCTTCTTTCTCCCTGGTGTACACATGTTTGAGATCATATCACACTTGAATAAACCGTTCATTTTCACCTGTAACTCCTTGACCTACATATCCTTATATTATATTATCTTATCTATATCTATATATATATATATATATATATATATATATATATATATATATATAAGGATATATATTTTCCTTTGCTAATAGCTCAAGTAAATCCTTTGGTAATGTTGATGGTATCCTTTGATGGGGTCAAATAGATGTTTCCACCACAAATACTATGGGCAATTACCATGGTAATGACCCCTGGTATCTAGTTTTCCATGAGTCAGATTATGTACATGACTTTTGTTCATAGGACCTGCGTATGTACATGACTCTTCTTCATGGGTGCTACTTTTTAAACTTCACATTTGTCATCCATCTCTAAATGAGGTGTTATTTATTTTCCATATCATTTTAGTGTTTGTACCATAACACTTGTTATCTATAATATTTCCATAACCATTATATTATAAGAAAGTTAACATTAATGACATATTTTTCAAGTAGGTTTCCATCAAGGAAAACACATTAGCCATAATGCAAACAATCTCCCCCTTTGGACTTGATGGAAACCACTTTTGTTTTCAACCACCTACATACACCAAGTATTATCTCCCACTTTAAAATCAAGAGAAAATGGTTGAACTAGATTGTATGAAGTACTTCCCTTATAGTGCTCATTGATGTAAACTAGATCTATTGATATGAACTATGAAATTTTCAAATTAAACATGCTCCCATGAGCATATGTGTTGTATTCATTTGGGCTCACCCAAGTTTGATCTATACTATGCACCAACAAAACCCTTAATCACTATCCCTTTTAGCAACAAGCCACAAGCTGGTGACGGTCTCACCCGAAGCGACTATGGGAGGATGCAGAACCAAGTTTTTGCAGCCTTGAGAGTTGTGGAGATGTATTATTATGATTTTTTCTTATTCTTCACATTCATAAATTACTTTGCCACATTACATTAACCACCTAAATATATCATATAAAGCCATAAATCATCACTCTATTGAAATAAACTGTAATAAACTGTTGCACTACAACATATAATAAGAAAATATATGCATGAAGAAACCAAATTACCATGGTTCACCCCAATGTGGGTCTATGTCCATAAGAATTGTTACTAATATAATTATTCTTTGTACAAAGAATAGTTTTTGACCTATGCACTTAGCTATAGGTCATCTGTGCACTCAGTTACAAACTCAAGCCTCTGCACACTTTGCTGCAGAACCTTTCCTTCAATGAAAAACTACATATCACAATAATACAACCATAACATAGATCTAAATCAAATTTATTGATGATTCTCTTCTTTATTACTTTACACTATATATATTATTACATCAAGGGTTACATCATTAAAATACCATCGTCCAAATACCATGGTCTCCCTGAAACAAGCAGTTATGGTCCCAAGATCCATTGATTAATTACATCATTATAAAAAGGAGGGGCTTCACCCCATATTGAAGCCCTTATACCATGTGGTGTATTCCAACTGCTCCACTACGCGGTATACTTCGTGTTCCACTGCTCTACTATGCACTCTTCTCTAGAAAATGTAGAGTTTTTTCCAAAATATAGGCAAATTTGGGTTGCGCCCAATAGGCCCCCAACACCCACATGTGACTCGTCTCGAGTCACTCAGTTTGTTTTCCCTTGATTTTTTCCATGATGATGTTGTAGGCATTGTTGAACTATTGTAGAGTCTCTATGACTTTATTTTCTTTGTTGTGCACTTCCTTCAGCAGTGCTTCTATCACAAGTTTTGTAGCCTTTTGTACCATCATTATCTCCCTCGTTTGAATCTCTTGAATCTTCTCATACACTTCCTGGCACAATTGGAGAGCCTCATCCTACCATGGTTGAGTTCTCTCTGTCAAAAGTTGTTCTTCCTTCTTTATCTCCTCAATCTTTTTCTGGAGGGAATTTTCCTCACTGATCTTGGAAGGCTTCTGTGAGATTGGTAAGGTATTCACATTTCCTGAATCTCTTCCAGCTGCTTTTGTTTCTTTTGAATGTCTTCCTTCAGTTTCTGCACATTTGGACCTTCCTGCAATGAAGTCCAAATCTGTAAAGTCTCATCCAAAACTTTCACACAGTTTTCCACTGTTGTGGAGATGCCATCTATTACAACCATTAGATTGGTTTCCTTCCGCTTTCTTATTTCCTACGGTGTGGTTGGTTGTATATTCATCTGTAGCTCACTGATCTTCATTTCATATTTAAATTTTACTGTGACAATTTTATCCTTAAATCCTTACACTACAAGGTTGAGCTTCTCGACCTTGTCCTCCACTAATTCTTCTTCTTCATATGTAGTGAGGTTATAATACTCCAGCGCATTTCTATCTATGTAGCCCAATCAGGTTATTGCTCTACTAGTGGGGTTAAATTATCAAAAATATTCTTCTTGACTGTCTAAAGGGGGATAATATGGGGTACCAAGGGAGGTACCCAAGGTAATAATGTAATAATGGGATGGGCCATAGTAATAAATAAGGTGGTTAACCCATATCATGTAAGGGACCACAAGTAGTTAGTAATAATGTAATGGGCCCATGGTATTAGTGGATGGGATGAGGGAACCATGGTAATGATCCATGGTATTGCATGTATGAGGCCTATATAGAGGCTAGAGACTCTACATGGAGAGATGTCAAGAAATATTGTGAAGGAATATTGTATGAACAAGCATATGGCTTGTGGAGTGTTCTCCTTACTTAAGGAGTGAATGTATGGTGTTTCCCTACCTTAAGGGTTTGATAATAAAGAAGCATTTCTATCTATTTAGATCTTGTTATTCTTGGGTTTATTTATATTTTCATATATTTCTGGGTTAGAGCCATAACACTGTCACATGTGGGATTTATCCACTTTCTAATTTGGACTTTCTAATTATGCTTTTAAATAGTTATGGACTTACATTTTTTGCTTCAATTCCTTTTTTTTTTTTTTTTTTTGAATAAGACTAATTCTATTAACAAAGTAAGGAGGCACAATTACAATGTTACCAAAGTCAAGAACTCTGCACTCACGAGAGGAAGAACTGTCAAAAAAAGCAGATGAGAATACTGTCTGTTGGTAAAGATGTGCCTGTTTTTAGGACCCACGCAGGGGACTGGACTAAGATTCCCATGATAATACAAAATTAAAAAAAATGCCAAAAAACACCAGAAAACCACTAAATTGTTTGCCTTACAAACTTGCCCAGAGGTGAAGGTCGCACTGCAAAAAGATGAGGCTTGGGAGAATCAACTAGTCATCAGAGGCTCTTCCTCGATACGACACCAACCATAATCTGGAAAATCCCCTACTTGAGCCGCATTCTGAACAGAGGGGCCAAGGTTAGCCATCACCACATCCTAAGCACTACGAACCTGAACATTCAAATCCTGCCGAGGCGCATTTCCAACCTCTAGTTGTAGGGAGGAAGATGGAGTAGAGATTGCCCTCGAGCCCCCCAGATGGGTACCAGAGTCTTCTGTTTGATTGTCTTCATGAAAAACCACCCAGAAATGAGCAGTTATCCTGGGCCGATTTAGTGTGCTATTAAAGGTGAAGATGGCAGAGCTAGATGTGGAAGGAGGCCCATGGCGGAAGCTGGTGGAATGGAGCCGCCCTCTCCCACTATGGGTGCTGGGGTAGCAGCCTACAAGCAATTCACTGGAGAGGGAAGGTGAGTCAAAGGATGAACTGGTAGGCGTGCGCCTCTGCTGGCCTCTACGACGCCCCATTATTTGGCGTAAACGAGGCATCTGGGATAGAACAACAGCGGGAATCCAGGAATGCGGAGCAACAACAAGAACTGGGTAGTGGCAGCAACTGTGCCTGTAGAACGGACAAACTTTACAGCAGAGATCCAAATTCCGGGAAGGGATCCAGTGGTAAAGCAGAAGCCTCTTCGCCAAGAGAGCAAATGCGAGCTCTGAAAAATCCCTTCTTACGATAGAGCCAACATCCCACCACCCGAAACCAGAAAAGAGACCATAGATAAGGAAATGAATCACAAAGAAAAAGACATGAAAACAACAGCTCAAAATTCGGGAAAGGAACGAGAGGAGGAACAGAGTCCACCCCGCCAAGAGGGCCGAACCAAGCGACAGAGGAGCCTTCCCCCGCAAGTTTCAAGAGACCTTCGGAAAGACCAGGTTCCCCTCAGTCGACCGGAAATCAGAAGTGAGACCAGAGGCAAGAGAGTAAATCAACTGAAACAACAATGTCGAATTCACCACATCCCTGAGACATTTCTTGGTCTTATCCTCCTTTGGCACGCCTCGGGAGGCTCCTTCCATAACTTTCGCATTAATGAACCTTGCCTTCTGATGCAGGCCGGAGCGTGTGGAGGGAGAAACCATAGCGACAAACATGATGTGAGAGCCGAAACCTATGGAATGAGATCCGATAAACCAAGCTCTACGCTCATGCCAGGTGCCAACTGCCTTACCATTCTTTAACACTCTGTATTGGGTGGGTAGGTGGCGATCTTCCTCGCCCCACCCCTCTCCTGTCGAATTTAAGGCCACCTCAAACACCCGCATCCGGGAGGCTTCAATTCTTTTCTTGTATACTTGCATGAATCCTTATTTTTTCCTTTGTCCTATTCATTCCAGTCTTATGTATGTTCTATTAACTTCTTAATCTTTGATCTGCAGTTCTGGGCTCAGTCTGTGCGATATTCTTCTATTTTTTCTCATTCAGGCATTTTACAAAATTTAGCTGGGACTTTCTATTTTTGGAAAACCTCCAGTTTTACCATAACTGCTAACTCTTCCTATTAACTACTTCCAACTCATTCATGCATTTAACATTTTTTCTTATGTTTAGCTTAACTACCAAATAGTTCCACTAAACTATCACATGTTTCTAACTCATTCATCTGTTAGCCCAAAGGATCTATTAATCATAACATGCTATCAAAATAGCTGTCAACTCAACTGACCATGCAAGATATTGCCACACTGCCAAACCAAGATGTTGAATCTTTCATCCAAGGCCTTTGGTTATGGCCCAAAGGCTTTATTCCAAATAATTTCCACACATATAGTTGTTGAGTATTCATTCCATAATACTTTAAACATAGGACCAAAGCCTTTTAACACACCGTCACTACTAAACGTTGGCGCCATATAATTCTTGGACCCAAGTGCTTACACTTTCCAAAATAACTCTGCGACCACTTTTAATTATATTTCCTCTCGTGCTTGTGCTTAACCTCTTGTCCACCATAGGACTTAGTGTTGTGGCTGCTACTCAAACCTTTAGGTGTTATTGTCTTTTTAAGCATGCGAGGGATTATTTTCCTTTGCAAAACCTCTATGCCCTTGGTATTCTTTTGCTGAACATGGAACCACCTGTGTGCTCTTTACCTAGCACAATAAGCCTACACCCCTTTATAATCCACCAGAGTCTTCCTTATGAGATGAGTTATCCCAATGGGGTCCTCCTGCTATAACAAGAACCAATAGAAAATATCTCTGGGATAAGTTATCTCTAGCATGCCTAGGTCATCCCCGATGCCAAATCATGCACTAATATTCCTTTGCACCACTCTAAGACCTTTCAGGGTATTATTAGTGGGATGATGTCATGTGACATCACTTGTGCTATGTGTCAGCGCATGATTCGTGACATGTGTCACCCAGAAATGGGCCATTTAGGTACCCAAAAACATCGAATATGACTACCATATGTCATGCTTCTGTTCGCTAGTTCTAACATCATAATCCTTTGTCATCTAGGCTAATAATACGCTACCATGTGTCCCATTTTCAGAGAGGAGAGAGAAGGGTCCTGCAACCTTGTTTTGCACCATATTTCCTTTATAAAAATTTAATGACTCTTGGCTTATTCCTGTATAAACCCTCTCTTGGTCAACGCTCCTCTAGCCACTACCTTGTATTCTTTTCAGGCTAGCTTCAGTGGGCTCTGATGTCAATGTGGGGGCCTCCCACTTAAGGCTTTCGCCAATGGTTAAGCTTGCCGCTATTTTTTTCAGGCCACCTCCACACTTCTACGTTATCCCGCTTAACTCTTAAGGTTATCTTTTCTAATTTCTAGGATGCACCCATCGGGGTAAAGGTTGTAGGCTTACCTGTCATATGGGATTTGCCTGCACCAATAGAAATTCTCTCCATTGTGTTGTTGCTCCAACATTTTCCCGCCTGTTATATAATTCCACTTTAACTTTGTGTGCCATTTTTTTTCTTTGGGGAGTTATCTCCAGGTTAAATCCATTGGGTGGGATTTGCCATCGTCCATTAAAAAACAATCTTGCTGCTAGACTTGGATTACTTGGTCAATCCTTTTTCTTTTGCGGTGATGCTAAGGAATCCACTACATTTTCTTGTGTTTCAAACTAACCATGTGATCCAAATCACCTACAACTAACTTTACATCTGCATAGTTTGACCTTGGAATTACCTAACTTTGATTGGCTCTATATTTCAAACCAGAAGGCCATTTCCACTTCTACATACCAATGGAATTCTATTTCAGAGCTCTTACATCTAGGTGGGATCCATCTACATCTGACATGATCTACTAAATAAGAAATAAACCCAAAGTCTGTGCACCTTCTTCATCCATGCTGATCTTCACCTTTCCTCTTATGCCTGAAACCTAATCTTCTGAGGCATCCTTTGACACCTTTGCCATATGTTTCCATATAATGTAATTAATGATAACACCATCATCAAATGCATTTACAGTTTCCATGCTTTTCCTTTTCCAACAATATTTGTCTTTGTCATCAATGATAACATATTTCCAACATGATCAATAGTAAAGCTATTTGTTACAATGTCTTTTATTTTTTTAGCTTAATTTGGTTTAACTTTTTGGAAAATTTAAGCTTGAATCAAGAATCTACTACAACCAAGAATTCATTGATTATATATGTTTAATTCTTTGATATATAAGGTTAGAAGGTGTTTACTCTCTTGAGTTGAGTTATAGGTTTTGCTCGATAAGTTCCTTGACATATGATTCCAAGAAGAGTGGTGGTCCACAAAGGGACAACATATATCATATTTATCATCATAAATTGATTGACAAAATATACTCACTCCATTTGAGTATCATGAAAAAAGATAAATCCAGTTAAATTGTGGACTCAAAATTCAGTAGCAACTTTTGAAGGAATGGTTTCACTAAGTAGGAACCCAATTAACCATAAGTCTCTCATACCATCTAATGACAAATCGATAAAGTGGTAAACAAATGACTTGAAGGGTACTTGAAGAACCTTTCCAATGATTATGAATTGCAGTGGCACAAATGGTTACACCTTACATAATGGTGACACAACACTACCTATCACACTTAAACAAAAATGACTCATTTTAACACTTTAATTGAATACCCAACATTGTCAATAAATAAAAATGTTGTTGTCAATTTCAAATTTCCTAATGTAAAAAGACTATTTAATCACTTGTGGTGAGATCCTTGGCATCCTAAAGAATCATATTGAACAAGAAGGTAATGATATTCATGAAAATCATCTATTCTAATGAAAAATGCTTTATCTTAGAATGCTTTTCTTACACTCACACTAAGTCTCAATATATCAATATTTCTTATAATATTGATTTTCATAAATGATTGATTTTTGTAAACTAAAGAAATAACTACAAAATGTTAAAGCAAATCAATCATTAATTTTTTTTTCTTAAAATTCAAAATTGATATAAATAAATAATAATAATTTTCATCATTATTATTAATACATGATAAAAACATCCCCCGATCGGGGTGCGTGCCAGGTCATTGTCCTACTCGGGACTCACGTAATGGTGATTAGATGGAAGGCATGGAGGAGGAGCAACTATGGCAAGTGTGATCGAGTGGAGATCATGGGAGGTGTGGGAGGTAATGCGACAGGAATTAAATGTTGATGTCTTATAACATCCCATGTGGTGGTAGTGGGTATCACATTACATGCATTTGTGTTGTGGTACAGAGAGGTTCCGAGAGATATGAAGAAGCACTATGGTTCTCATTCGGTAGAAAGCTTGGCAGGGAGGCAACAGTTACGGAAGATCACTCAAGTCGGCTCAATGGCAAGGGTAATAGGATATGTACCATTTCTCTCCACCCATCCTTGCCTGTGACATACTGGTTCTCTAAATTCCTGTCAGATTTTCGCCCCTCCATGTGAATGGGAGAATGTGGGTCTTGGCAACATTTGTTTGTCTAAAGAGTGTATATGTGTGGCTCAATTCTATTTTGAAATTGTTGTTTCCAAGTCGATATCCATTTCTTATGGTATCTTATTGCTATGTATGGGAATGTATGGTTTAATTTGGGCTTCCCTATGTGGAAAGAATACTCTGCCCGGGTGGAATGGTTGTTTCCATGTTTGGTTGAATTAGTTTGTGATTACTCTCTACTTGTCATCGATGTTGGGTTTAAAATGTATAGGTGTTGTATACATGGGAAGGGGGTTGAGGCATTGGTGGGTGGTTATGTCATATGGTAGAGACATACCCTCTCTAGATTTAATTTACTCTGTGAGGTGATTGAGCAAAGACTCTGGGTAATGAGAAGAAAGAAGTACTAGAGGATGGTCGACACATCTTGTTATTCTTTCACTTTTCTTGGGTTTAATGTTTCTTGTTTCTTGTTTCTTGCTCATGTTATTTGTAATTATTCTTGGGGTTTATAATTGGAGTGATCGCCTAGTCAACGAGCCGAAGGTATTCGCTCATTCGGTGGTTTTGGTAGTTGATTATAGTACATCTCAAGAAAGGTTGATGGATATGGCAAGACCATCCGCGGCCACCAGCTAGTCTAGAAATGGGGGTTGCATATCCGATCAAAAAAGAGAGTCTCAAGGAGGTCGAGGAGTATCCTCGTGAGGCCGCCGACAAGAAGTGGAAGAAAATTAGATGCCCAACACATAATTGATGTGGCCCATACATATATAATAGGTACTCCTGAGTAGGTAAGACAAATGATAACAGGTTGGGAGGCAGGCCTTAACCAACGAGCTGAGCATGAAATCGAGGTGGAAGATTGTCGCCTGCTGGTACCTAATCCTAGCCATACCTGTGGTCGTCTCACCCAGTACAGGTAGACAATTTACCTCTATTGGATAATGAAGAGCACAGTAGCCAGAGCTATCATGAATGCAACAGGGTCTATCAAAGTTGATCTTGTATTCCAGGAAATTCAAAAAGAATTCCGACTTGTTAAATTCCAAAATCAGCAAGAGAATGTTTGTCCGGGTCATATTGAGAAGCACATTTTGTGCCTTCTTCAATCTGAATTACCAAGTTCCAGTGCAAAGAACCCAACTCCCATGGAGTCGTCTGATGAATAGTTTTAGGTATTTCCTTTTGTTAAATTTTGAATATGTATATGTCGAGTAGTAGTACTTATGTTAGCATGTTAAGTGTGAACTGGTTTTTAGACATTCAGGCCTATAAGGCTAATTTTGATAGACTTAAGAACCTTAGATTTTGGATGGCTTGTAATGTGTTCCAATGGCCAACATACATGGTTTCCCAATGGGCAGGTTGAAGCAACAAAATGTCTTTTCTGGTTGTAACCTACTTTGAAAATGAATGAATAAAAGGCCCTACTAAGCTTACAAAAACAAATATATGATAAAAAAATAAATAAAAAAAAATAAATTAACATATTTTTTGGTAATTTACAATTTTTGAAATACAAAGATAAATTTCATTCTAAATTATATCAAATTTTTGTCAATATTTAACAGACTCAAAGTTGAAATAACTCTGTATTATTTAGATTTTAATAAGAATATTTGGAAAGTAAACTGATTGGAATCTAAACAAGTGCTATATAGTAGCTAGTACCTACTGCTTAGTTTAAATAGAGCTAAATTAAAGCAAAAAAAATAAAGAACTAAAATTGCATATACCTAATCTTGTAACAACGAGATAATTACATTAGGAAAAAGAATGTAATAGCCTTTGATGCATTAATTATTTATTATCTTTGTTCTTTTATGCTTGCTTGATGTTAGTCAATTAAATATTTTAATAAAAATGTGCTTAAGCGATTTTAGTTGGTACCTATGCTTAATT